>JAUPFV010000005.1:292800336-292805336 GCA_036936605.1 Limnanthes douglasii subsp. nivea
TTTAGGGTTTAGGGTTTAGGGTTTAGGGTTTAGGGTTTAGGGTTTAGGGTTTAGGGTTTAGGGTTTAGGGTTTAGGGTTTAGGGTTTAGGGTTTAGGGTTTAGGGTTTAGGGTTTAGGGTTTAGGGTTTAGGGTTTAGGGTTTAGGGTTTAGGGTTTAGGGTTTAGGGTTTAGGGTTTAGGGTTTAGGGTTTAGGGTTTAGGGTTTAGGGTTTAGGGTTTAGGGTTTAGGGTTTAGGGTTTAGGGTTTAGGGTTTAGGGTTTAGGGTTTAGGGTTTAGGGTTTAGGGTTTAGGGTTTAGGGTTTAGGGTTTAGGGTTTAGGGTTTAGGGTTTAGGGTTTAGGGTTTAGGGTTTAGGGTTTAGGGTTTAGGGTTTAGGGTTTAGGGTTTAGGGTTTAGGGTTTAGGGTTTAGGGTTTAGGGTTTAGGGTTTAGGGTTTAGGGTTTAGGGTTTAGGGTTTAGGGTTTAGGGTTTAGGGTTTAGGGTTTAGGGTTTAGGGTTTAGGGTTTAGGGTTTAGGGTTTAGGGTTTAGGGTTTAGGGTTTAGGGTTTAGGGTTTAGGGTTTAGGGTTTAGGGTTTAGGGTTTAGGGTTTAGGGTTTAGGGTTTAGGGTTTAGGGTTTAGGGTTTAGGGTTTAGGGTTTAGGGTTTAGGGTTTAGGGTTTAGGGTTTAGGGTTTAGGGTTTAGGGTTTAGGGTTTAGGGTTTAGGGTTTAGGGTTTAGGGTTTAGGGTTTAGGGTTTAGGGTTTAGGGTTTAGGGTTTAGGGTTTAGGGTTTAGGGTTTAGGGTTTAGGGTTTAGGGTTTAGGGTTTAGGGTTTAGGGTTTAGGGTTTAGGGTTTAGGGTTTAGGGTTTAGGGTTTAGGGTTTAGGGTTTAGGGTTTAGGGTTTAGGGTTTAGGGTTTAGGGTTTAGGGTTTAGGGTTTAGGGTTTAGGGTTTAGGGTTTAGGGTTTAGGGTTTAGGGTTTAGGGTTTAGGGTTTAGGGTTTAGGGTTTAGGGTTTAGGGTTTAGGGTTTAGGGTTTAGGGTTTAGGGTTTAGGGTTTAGGGTTTAGGGTTTAGGGTTTAGGGTTTAGGGTTTAGGGTTTAGGGTTTAGGGTTTAGGGTTTAGGGTTTAGGGTTTAGGGTTTAGGGTTTAGGGTTTAGGGTTTAGGGTTTAGGGTTTAGGGTTTAGGGTTTAGGGTTTAGGGTTTAGGGTTTAGGGTTTAGGGTTTAGGGTTTAGGGTTTAGGGTTTAGGGTTTAGGGTTTAGGGTTTAGGGTTTAGGGTTTAGGGTTTAGGGTTTAGGGTTTAGGGTTTAGGGTTTAGGGTTTAGGGTTTAGGGTTTAGGGTTTAGGGTTTAGGGTTTAGGGTTTAGGGTTTAGGGTTTAGGGTTTAGGGTTTAGGGTTTAGGGTTTAGGGTTTAGGGTTTAGGGTTTAGGGTTTAGGGTTTAGGGTTTAGGGTTTAGGGTTTAGGGTTTAGGGTTTAGGGTTTAGGGTTTAGGGTTTAGGGTTTAGGGTTTAGGGTTTAGGGTTTAGGGTTTAGGGTTTAGGGTTTAGGGTTTAGGGTTTAGGGTTTAGGGTTTAGGGTTTAGGGTTTAGGGTTTAGGGTTTAGGGTTTAGGGTTTAGGGTTTAGGGTTTAGGGTTTAGGGTTTAGGGTTTAGGGTTTAGGGTTTAGGGTTTAGGGTTTAGGGTTTAGGGTTTAGGGTTTAGGGTTTAGGGTTTAGGGTTTAGGGTTTAGGGTTTAGGGTTTAGGGTTTAGGGTTTAGGGTTTAGGGTTTAGGGTTTAGGGTTTAGGGTTTAGGGTTTAGGGTTTAGGGTTTAGGGTTTAGGGTTTAGGGTTTAGGGTTTAGGGTTTAGGGTTTAGGGTTTAGGGTTTAGGGTTTAGGGTTTAGGGTTTAGGGTTTAGGGTTTAGGGTTTAGGGTTTAGGGTTTAGGGTTTAGGGTTTAGGGTTTAGGGTTTAGGGTTTAGGGTTTAGGGTTTAGGGTTTAGGGTTTAGGGTTTAGGGTTTAGGGTTTAGGGTTTAGGGTTTAGGGTTTAGGGTTTAGGGTTTAGGGTTTAGGGTTTAGGGTTTAGGGTTTAGGGTTTAGGGTTTAGGGTTTAGGGTTTAGGGTTTAGGGTTTAGGGTTTAGGGTTTAGGGTTTAGGGTTTAGGGTTTAGGGTTTAGGGTTTAGGGTTTAGGGTTTAGGGTTTAGGGTTTAGGGTTTAGGGTTTAGGGTTTAGGGTTTAGGGGGTTTAGGGTTTAGGGTTTAGGGTTTAGGGTTTAGGGTTTAGGGTTTAGGGTTTAGGGTTTAGGGTTTAGGGTTTAGGGTTTAGGGTTTAGGGTTTAGGGTTTAGGGTTTAGGGTTTAGGGTTTAGGGTTTAGGGTTTAGGGTTTAGGGTTTAGGGTTTAGGGTTTAGGGTTTAGGGTTTAGGGTTTAGGGTTTAGGGTTTAGGGTTTAGGGTTTAGGGTTTAGGGTTTAGGGTTTAGGGTTTAGGGTTTAGGGTTTAGGGTTTAGGGTTTAGGGTTTAGGGTTTAGGGTTTAGGGTTTAGGGTTTAGGGTTTAGGGTTTAGGGTTTAGGGTTTAGGGTTTAGGGTTTAGGGTTTAGGGTTTAGGGTTTAGGGTTTAGGGTTTAGGGTTTAGGGTTTAGGGTTTAGGGTTTAGGGTTTAGGGTTTAGGGTTTAGGGTTTAGGGTTTAGGGTTTAGGGTTTAGGGTTTAGGGTTTAGGGTTTAGGGTTTAGGGTTTAGGGTTTAGGGTTTAGGGTTTAGGGTTTAGGGTTTAGGGTTTAGGGTTTAGGGTTTAGGGTTTAGGGTTTAGGGTTTAGGGTTTAGGGTTTAGGGTTTAGGGTTTAGGGTTTAGGGTTTAGGGTTTAGGGTTTAGGGTTTAGGGTTTAGGGTTTAGGGTTTAGGGTTTAGGGTTTAGGGTTTAGGGTTTAGGGTTTAGGGTTTAGGGTTTAGGGTTTAGGGTTTAGGGTTTAGGGTTTAGGGTTTAGGGTTTAGGGTTTAGGGTTTAGGGTTTAGGGTTTAGGGTTTAGGGTTTAGGGTTTAGGGTTTAGGGTTTAGGGTTTAGGGTTTAGGGTTTAGGGTTTAGGGTTTAGGGTTTAGGGTTTAGGGTTTAGGGTTTAGGGTTTAGGGTTTAGGGTTTAGGGTTTAGGGTTTAGGGTTTAGGGTTTAGGGTTTAGGGTTTAGGGTTTAGGGTTTAGGGTTTAGGGTTTAGGGTTTAGGGTTTAGGGTTTAGGGTTTAGGGTTTAGGGTTTAGGGTTTAGGGTTTAGGGTTTAGGGTTTAGGGTTTAGGGTTTAGGGTTTAGGGTTTAGGGTTTAGGGTTTAGGGTTTAGGGTTTAGGGTTTAGGGTTTAGGGTTTAGGGTTTAGGGTTTAGGGTTTAGGGTTTAGGGTTTAGGGTTTAGGGTTTAGGGTTTAGGGTTTAGGGTTTAGGGTTTAGGGTTTAGGGTTTAGGGTTTAGGGTTTAGGGTTTAGGGTTTAGGGTTTAGGGTTTAGGGTTTAGGGTTTAGGGTTTAGGGTTTAGGGTTTAGGGTTTAGGGTTTAGGGTTTAGGGTTTAGGGTTTAGGGTTTAGGGTTTAGGGTTTAGGGTTTAGGGTTTAGGGTTTAGGGTTTAGGGTTTAGGGTTTAGGGTTTAGGGTTTAGGGTTTAGGGTTTAGGGTTTAGGGTTTAGGGTTTAGGGTTTAGGGTTTAGGGTTTAGGGTTTAGGGTTTAGGGTTTAGGGTTTAGGGTTTAGGGTTTAGGGTTTAGGGTTTAGGGTTTAGGGTTTAGGGTTTAGGGTTTAGGGTTTAGGGTTTAGGGTTTAGGGTTTAGGGTTTAGGGTTTAGGGTTTAGGGTTTAGGGTTTAGGGTTTAGGGTTTAGGGTTTAGGGTTTAGGGTTTAGGGTTTAGGGTTTAGGGTTTAGGGTTTAGGGTTTAGGGTTTAGGGTTTAGGGTTTAGGGTTTAGGGTTTAGGGTTTAGGGTTTAGGGTTTAGGGTTTAGGGTTTAGGGTTTAGGGTTTAGGGTTTAGGGTTTAGGGTTTAGGGTTTAGGGTTTAGGGTTTAGGGTTTAGGGTTTAGGGTTTAGGGTTTAGGGTTTAGGGTTTAGGGTTTAGGGTTTAGGGTTTAGGGTTTAGGGTTTAGGGTTTAGGGTTTAGGGTTTAGGGTTTAGGGTTTAGGGTTTAGGGTTTAGGGTTTAGGGTTTAGGGTTTAGGGTTTAGGGTTTAGGGTTTAGGGTTTAGGGTTTAGGGTTTAGGGTTTAGGGTTTAGGGTTTAGGGTTTAGGGTTTAGGGTTTAGGGTTTAGGGTTTAGGGTTTAGGGTTTAGGGTTTAGGGTTTAGGGTTTAGGGTTTAGGGTTTAGGGTTTAGGGTTTAGGGTTTAGGGTTTAGGGTTTAGGGTTTAGGGTTTAGGGTTTAGGGTTTAGGGTTTAGGGTTTAGGGTTTAGGGTTTAGGGTTTAGGGTTTAGGGTTTAGGGTTTAGGGTTTAGGGTTTAGGGTTTAGGGTTTAGGGTTTAGGGTTTAGGGTTTAGGGTTTAGGGTTTAGGGTTTAGGGTTTAGGGTTTAGGGTTTAGGGTTTAGGGTTTAGGGTTTAGGGTTTAGGGTTTAGGGTTTAGGGTTTAGGGTTTAGGGTTTAGGGTTTAGGGTTTAGGGTTTAGGGTTTAGGGTTTAGGGTTTAGGGTTTAGGGTTTAGGGTTTAGGGTTTAGGGTTTAGGGTTTAGGGTTTAGGGTTTAGGGTTTAGGGTTTAGGGTTTAGGGTTTAGGGTTTAGGGTTTAGGGTTTAGGGTTTAGGGTTTAGGGTTTAGGGTTTAGGGTTTAGGGTTTAGGGTTTAGGGTTTAGGGTTTAGGGTTTAGGGTTTAGGGTTTAGGGTTTAGGGTTTAGGGTTTAGGGTTTAGGGTTTAGGGTTTAGGGTTTAGGGTTTAGGGTTTAGGGTTTAGGGTTTAGGGTTTAGGGTTTAGGGTTTAGGGTTTAGGGTTTAGGGTTTAGGGTTTAGGGTTTAGGGTTTAGGGTTTAGGGTTTAGGGTTTAGGGTTTAGGGTTTAGGGTTTAGGGTTTAGGGTTTAGGGTTTAGGG
>JAUPFV010000005.1:292810336-292812836 GCA_036936605.1 Limnanthes douglasii subsp. nivea
TAGGGTTTAGGGTTTAGGGTTTAGGGTTTAGGGTTTAGGGTTTAGGGTTTAGGGTTTAGGGTTTAGGGTTTAGGGTTTAGGGTTTAGGGTTTAGGGTTTAGGGTTTAGGGTTTAGGGTTTAGGGTTTAGGGTTTAGGGTTTAGGGTTTAGGGTTTAGGGTTTAGGGTTTAGGGTTTAGGGTTTAGGGTTTAGGGTTTAGGGTTTAGGGTTTAGGGTTTAGGGTTTAGGGTTTAGGGTTTAGGGTTTAGGGTTTAGGGTTTAGGGTTTAGGGTTTAGGGTTTAGGGTTTAGGGTTTAGGGTTTAGGGTTTAGGGTTTAGGGTTTAGGGTTTAGGGTTTAGGGTTTAGGGTTTAGGGTTTAGGGTTTAGGGTTTAGGGTTTAGGGTTTAGGGTTTAGGGTTTAGGGTTTAGGGTTTAGGGTTTAGGGTTTAGGGTTTAGGGTTTAGGGTTTAGGGTTTAGGGTTTAGGGTTTAGGGTTTAGGGTTTAGGGTTTAGGGTTTAGGGTTTAGGGTTTAGGGTTTAGGGTTTAGGGTTTAGGGTTTAGGGTTTAGGGTTTAGGGTTTAGGGTTTAGGGTTTAGGGTTTAGGGTTTAGGGTTTAGGGTTTAGGGTTTAGGGTTTAGGGTTTAGGGTTTAGGGTTTAGGGTTTAGGGTTTAGGGTTTAGGGTTTAGGGTTTAGGGTTTAGGGTTTAGGGTTTAGGGTTTAGGGTTTAGGGTTTAGGGTTTAGGGTTTAGGGTTTAGGGTTTAGGGTTTAGGGTTTAGGGTTTAGGGTTTAGGGTTTAGGGTTTAGGGTTTAGGGTTTAGGGTTTAGGGTTTAGGGTTTAGGGTTTAGGGTTTAGGGTTTAGGGTTTAGGGTTTAGGGTTTAGGGTTTAGGGTTTAGGGTTTAGGGTTTAGGGTTTAGGGTTTAGGGTTTAGGGTTTAGGGTTTAGGGTTTAGGGTTTAGGGTTTAGGGTTTAGGGTTTAGGGTTTAGGGTTTAGGGTTTAGGGTTTAGGGTTTAGGGTTTAGGGTTTAGGGTTTAGGGTTTAGGGTTTAGGGTTTAGGGTTTAGGGTTTAGGGTTTAGGGTTTAGGGTTTAGGGTTTAGGGTTTAGGGTTTAGGGTTTAGGGTTTAGGGTTTAGGGTTTAGGGTTTAGGGTTTAGGGTTTAGGGTTTAGGGTTTAGGGTTTAGGGTTTAGGGTTTAGGGTTTAGGGTTTAGGGTTTAGGGTTTAGGGTTTAGGGTTTAGGGTTTAGGGTTTAGGGTTTAGGGTTTAGGGTTTAGGGTTTAGGGTTTAGGGTTTAGGGTTTAGGGTTTAGGGTTTAGGGTTTAGGGTTTAGGGTTTAGGGTTTAGGGTTTAGGGTTTAGGGTTTAGGGTTTAGGGTTTAGGGTTTAGGGTTTAGGGTTTAGGGTTTAGGGTTTAGGGTTTAGGGTTTAGGGTTTAGGGTAGGGTTTAGGGTTTAGGGTTTAGGGTTTAGGGTTTAGGGTTTAGGGTTTAGGGTTTAGGGTTTAGGGTTTAGGGTTTAGGGTTTAGGGTTTAGGGTTTAGGGTTTAGGGTTTAGGGTTTAGGGTTTAGGGTTTAGGGTTTAGGGTTTAGGGTTTAGGGTTTAGGGTTTAGGGTTTAGGGTTTAGGGTTTAGGGTTTAGGGTTTAGGGTTTAGGGTTTAGGGTTTAGGGTTTAGGGTTTAGGGTTTAGGGTTTAGGGTTTAGGGTTTAGGGTTTAGGGTTTAGGGTTTAGGGTTTAGGGTTTAGGGTTTAGGGTTTAGGGTTTAGGGTTTAGGGTTTAGGGTTTAGGGTTTAGGGTTTAGGGTTTAGGGTTTAGGGTTTAGGGTTTAGGGTTTAGGGTTTAGGGTTTAGGGTTTAGGGTTTAGGGTTTAGGGTTTAGGGTTTAGGGTTTAGGGTTTAGGGTTTAGGGTTTAGGGTTTAGGGTTTAGGGTTTAGGGTTTAGGGTTTAGGGTTTAGGGTTTAGGGTTTAGGGTTTAGGGTTTAGGGTTTAGGGTTTAGGGTTTAGGGTTTAGGGTTTAGGGTTTAGGGTTTAGGGTTTAGGGTTTAGGGTTTAGGGTTTAGGGTTTAGGGTTTAGGGTTTAGGGTTTAGGGTTTAGGGTTTAGGGTTTAGGGTTTAGGGTTTAGGGTTTAGGGTTTAGGGTTTAGGGTTTAGGGTTTAGGGTTTAGGGTTTAGGGTTTAGGGTTTAGGGTTTAGGGTTTAGGGTTTAGGGTTTAGGGTTTAGGGTTTAGGGTTTAGGGTTTAGGGTTTAGGGTTTAGGGTTTAGGGTTTAGGGTTTAGGGTTTAGGGTTTAGGGTTTAGGGTTTAGGGTTTAGGGTTTAGGGTTTAGGGTTTAGGGTTTAGGGTTTAGGGTTTAGGGTTTAGGGTTTAGGGTTTAGGGTTTAGGGTTTAGGGTTTAGGGTTTAGGGTTTAGGGTTTAGGGTTTAGGGTTTAGGGTTTAGGGTTTAGGGTTTAGGGTTTAGGGTTTAGGGTTTAGGGTTTAGGGTTTAGGGTTTAGGGTTTAGGGTTTAGGGTTTAGGGTTTAG
>JAUPFV010000005.1:292825336-292843778 GCA_036936605.1 Limnanthes douglasii subsp. nivea
AGGGTTTAGGGTTTAGGGTTTAGGGTTTAGGGTTTAGGGTTTAGGGTTTAGGGTTTAGGGTTTAGGGTTTAGGGTTTAGGGTTTAGGGTTTAGGGTTTAGGGTTTAGGGTTTAGGGTTTAGGGTTTAGGGTTTAGGGTTTAGGGTTTAGGGTTTAGGGTTTAGGGTTTAGGGTTTAGGGTTTAGGGTTTAGGGTTTAGGGTTTAGGGTTTAGGGTTTAGGGTTTAGGGTTTAGGGTTTAGGGTTTAGGGTTTAGGGTTTAGGGTTTAGGGTTTAGGGTTTAGGGTTTAGGGTTTAGGGTTTAGGGTTTAGGGTTTAGGGTTTAGGGTTTAGGGTTTAGGGTTTAGGGTTTAGGGTTTAGGGTTTAGGGTTTAGGGTTTAGGGTTTAGGGTTTAGGGTTTAGGGTTTAGGGTTTAGGGTTTAGGGTTTAGGGTTTAGGGTTTAGGGTTTAGGGTTTAGGGTTTAGGGTTTAGGGTTTAGGGTTTAGGGTTTAGGGTTTAGGGTTTAGGGTTTAGGGTTTAGGGTTTAGGGTTTAGGGTTTAGGGTTTAGGGTTTAGGGTTTAGGGTTTAGGGTTTAGGGTTTAGGGTTTAGGGTTTAGGGTTTAGGGTTTAGGGTTTAGGGTTTAGGGTTTAGGGTTTAGGGTTTAGGGTTTAGGGTTTAGGGTTTAGGGTTTAGGGTTTAGGGTTTAGGGTTTAGGGTTTAGGGTTTAGGGTTTAGGGTTTAGGGTTTAGGGTTTAGGGTTTAGGGTTTAGGGTTTAGGGTTTAGGGTTTAGGGTTTAGGGTTTAGGGTTTAGGGTTTAGGGTTTAGGGTTTAGGGTTTAGGGTTTAGGGTTTAGGGTTTAGGGTTTAGGGTTTAGGGTTTAGGGTTTAGGGTTTAGGGTTTAGGGTTTAGGGTTTAGGGTTTAGGGTTTAGGGTTTAGGGTTTAGGGTTTAGGGTTTAGGGTTTAGGGTTTAGGGTTTAGGGTTTAGGGTTTAGGGTTTAGGGTTTAGGGTTTAGGGTTTAGGGTTTAGGGTTTAGGGTTTAGGGTTTAGGGTTTAGGGTTTAGGGTTTAGGGTTTAGGGTTTAGGGTTTAGGGTTTAGGGTTTAGGGTTTAGGGTTTAGGGTTTAGGGTTTAGGGTTTAGGGTTTAGGGTTTAGGGTTTAGGGTTTAGGGTTTAGGGTTTAGGGTTTAGGGTTTAGGGTTTAGGGTTTAGGGTTTAGGGTTTAGGGTTTAGGGTTTAGGGTTTAGGGTTTAGGGTTTAGGGTTTAGGGTTTAGGGTTTAGGGTTTAGGGTTTAGGGTTTAGGGTTTAGGGTTTAGGGTTTAGGGTTTAGGGTTTAGGGTTTAGGGTTTAGGGTTTAGGGTTTAGGGTTTAGGGTTTAGGGTTTAGGGTTTAGGGTTTAGGGTTTAGGGTTTAGGGTTTAGGGTTTAGGGTTTAGGGTTTAGGGTTTAGGGTTTAGGGTTTAGGGTTTAGGGTTTAGGGTTTAGGGTTTAGGGTTTAGGGTTTAGGGTTTAGGGTTTAGGGTTTAGGGTTTAGGGTTTAGGGTTTAGGGTTTAGGGTTTAGGGTTTAGGGTTTAGGGTTTAGGGTTTAGGGTTTAGGGTTTAGGGTTTAGGGTTTAGGGTTTAGGGTTTAGGGTTTAGGGTTTAGGGTTTAGGGTTTAGGGTTTAGGGTTTAGGGTTTAGGGTTTAGGGTTTAGGGTTTAGGGTTTAGGGTTTAGGGTTTAGGGTTTAGGGTTTAGGGTTTAGGGTTTAGGGTTTAGGGTTTAGGGTTTAGGGTTTAGGGTTTAGGGTTTAGGGTTTAGGGTTTAGGGTTTAGGGTTTAGGGTTTAGGGTTTAGGGTTTAGGGTTTAGGGTTTAGGGTTTAGGGTTTAGGGTTTAGGGTTTAGGGTTTAGGGTTTAGGGTTTAGGGTTTAGGGTTTAGGGTTTAGGGTTTAGGGTTTAGGGTTTAGGGTTTAGGGTTTAGGGTTTAGGGTTTAGGGTTTAGGGTTTAGGGTTTAGGGTTTAGGGTTTAGGGTTTAGGGTTTAGGGTTTAGGGTTTAGGGTTTAGGGTTTAGGGTTTAGGGTTTAGGGTTTAGGGTTTAGGGTTTAGGGTTTAGGGTTTAGGGTTTAGGGTTTAGGGTTTAGGGTTTAGGGTTTAGGGTTTAGGGTTTAGGGTTTAGGGTTTAGGGTTTAGGGTTTAGGGTTTAGGGTTTAGGGTTTAGGGTTTAGGGTTTAGGGTTTAGGGTTTAGGGTTTAGGGTTTAGGGTTTAGGGTTTAGGGTTTAGGGTTTAGGGTTTAGGGTTTAGGGTTTAGGGTTTAGGGTTTAGGGTTTAGGGTTTAGGGTTTAGGGTTTAGGGTTTAGGGTTTAGGGTTTAGGGTTTAGGGTTTAGGGTTTAGGGTTTAGGGTTTAGGGTTTAGGGTTTAGGGTTTAGGGTTTAGGGTTTAGGGTTTAGGGTTTAGGGTTTAGGGTTTAGGGTTTAGGGTTTAGGGTTTAGGGTTTAGGGTTTAGGGTTTAGGGTTTAGGGTTTAGGGTTTAGGGTTTAGGGTTTAGGGTTTAGGGTTTAGGGTTTAGGGTTTAGGGTTTAGGGTTTAGGGTTTAGGGTTTAGGGTTTAGGGTTTAGGGTTTAGGGTTTAGGGTTTAGGGTTTAGGGTTTAGGGTTTAGGGTTTAGGGTTTAGGGTTTAGGGTTTAGGGTTTAGGGTTTAGGGTTTAGGGTTTAGGGTTTAGGGTTTAGGGTTTAGGGTTTAGGGTTTAGGGTTTAGGGTTTAGGGTTTAGGGTTTAGGGTTTAGGGTTTAGGGTTTAGGGTTTAGGGTTTAGGGTTTAGGGTTTAGGGTTTAGGGTTTAGGGTTTAGGGTTTAGGGTTTAGGGTTTAGGGTTTAGGGTTTAGGGTTTAGGGTTTAGGGTTTAGGGTTTAGGGTTTAGGGTTTAGGGTTTAGGGTTTAGGGTTTAGGGTTTAGGGTTTAGGGTTTAGGGTTTAGGGTTTAGGGTTTAGGGTTTAGGGTTTAGGGTTTAGGGTTTAGGGTTTAGGGTTTAGGGTTTAGGGTTTAGGGTTTAGGGTTTAGGGTTTAGGGTTTAGGGTTTAGGGTTTAGGGTTTAGGGTTTAGGGTTTAGGGTTTAGGGTTTAGGGTTTAGGGTTTAGGGTTTAGGGTTTAGGGTTTAGGGTTTAGGGTTTAGGGTTTAGGGTTTAGGGTTTAGGGTTTAGGGTTTAGGGTTTAGGGTTTAGGGTTTAGGGTTTAGGGTTTAGGGTTTAGGGTTTAGGGTTTAGGGTTTAGGGTTTAGGGTTTAGGGTTTAGGGTTTAGGGTTTAGGGTTTAGGGTTTAGGGTTTAGGGTTTAGGGTTTAGGGTTTAGGGTTTAGGGTTTAGGGTTTAGGGTTTAGGGTTTAGGGTTTAGGGTTTAGGGTTTAGGGTTTAGGGTTTAGGGTTTAGGGTTTAGGGTTTAGGGTTTAGGGTTTAGGGTTTAGGGTTTAGGGTTTAGGGTTTAGGGTTTAGGGTTTAGGGTTTAGGGTTTAGGGTTTAGGGTTTAGGGTTTAGGGTTTAGGGTTTAGGGTTTAGGGTTTAGGGTTTAGGGTTTAGGGTTTAGGGTTTAGGGTTTAGGGTTTAGGGTTTAGGGTTTAGGGTTTAGGGTTTAGGGTTTAGGGTTTAGGGTTTAGGGTTTAGGGTTTAGGGTTTAGGGTTTAGGGTTTAGGGTTTAGGGTTTAGGGTTTAGGGTTTAGGGTTTAGGGTTTAGGGTTTAGGGTTTAGGGTTTAGGGTTTAGGGTTTAGGGTTTAGGGTTTAGGGTTTAGGGTTTAGGGTTTAGGGTTTAGGGTTTAGGGTTTAGGGTTTAGGGTTTAGGGTTTAGGGTTTAGGGTTTAGGGTTTAGGGTTTAGGGTTTAGGGTTTAGGGTTTAGGGTTTAGGGTTTAGGGTTTAGGGTTTAGGGTTTAGGGTTTAGGGTTTAGGGTTTAGGGTTTAGGGTTTAGGGTTTAGGGTTTAGGGTTTAGGGTTTAGGGTTTAGGGTTTAGGGTTTAGGGTTTAGGGTTTAGGGTTTAGGGTTTAGGGTTTAGGGTTTAGGGTTTAGGGTTTAGGGTTTAGGGTTTAGGGTTTAGGGTTTAGGGTTTAGGGTTTAGGGTTTAGGGTTTAGGGTTTAGGGTTTAGGGTTTAGGGTTTAGGGTTTAGGGTTTAGGGTTTAGGGTTTAGGGTTTAGGGTTTAGGGTTTAGGGTTTAGGGTTTAGGGTTTAGGGTTTAGGGTTTAGGGTTTAGGGTTTAGGGTTTAGGGTTTAGGGTTTAGGGTTTAGGGTTTAGGGTTTAGGGTTTAGGGTTTAGGGTTTAGGGTTTAGGGTTTAGGGTTTAGGGTTTAGGGTTTAGGGTTTAGGGTTTAGGGTTTAGGGTTTAGGGTTTAGGGTTTAGGGTTTAGGGTTTAGGGTTTAGGGTTTAGGGTTTAGGGTTTAGGGTTTAGGGTTTAGGGTTTAGGGTTTAGGGTTTAGGGTTTAGGGTTTAGGGTTTAGGGTTTAGGGTTTAGGGTTTAGGGTTTAGGGTTTAGGGTTTAGGGTTTAGGGTTTAGGGTTTAGGGTTTAGGGTTTAGGGTTTAGGGTTTAGGGTTTAGGGTTTAGGGTTTAGGGTTTAGGGTTTAGGGTTTAGGGTTTAGGGTTTAGGGTTTAGGGTTTAGGGTTTAGGGTTTAGGGTTTAGGGTTTAGGGTTTAGGGTTTAGGGTTTAGGGTTTAGGGTTTAGGGTTTAGGGTTTAGGGTTTAGGGTTTAGGGTTTAGGGTTTAGGGTTTAGGGTTTAGGGTTTAGGGTTTAGGGTTTAGGGTTTAGGGTTTAGGGTTTAGGGTTTAGGGTTTAGGGTTTAGGGTTTAGGGTTTAGGGTTTAGGGTTTAGGGTTTAGGGTTTAGGGTTTAGGGTTTAGGGTTTAGGGTTTAGGGTTTAGGGTTTAGGGTTTAGGGTTTAGGGTTTAGGGTTTAGGGTTTAGGGTTTAGGGTTTAGGGTTTAGGGTTTAGGGTTTAGGGTTTAGGGTTTAGGGTTTAGGGTTTAGGGTTTAGGGTTTAGGGTTTAGGGTTTAGGGTTTAGGGTTTAGGGTTTAGGGTTTAGGGTTTAGGGTTTAGGGTTTAGGGTTTAGGGTTTAGGGTTTAGGGTTTAGGGTTTAGGGTTTAGGGTTTAGGGTTTAGGGTTTAGGGTTTAGGGTTTAGGGTTTAGGGTTTAGGGTTTAGGGTTTAGGGTTTAGGGTTTAGGGTTTAGGGTTTAGGGTTTAGGGTTTAGGGTTTAGGGTTTAGGGTTTAGGGTTTAGGGTTTAGGGTTTAGGGTTTAGGGTTTAGGGTTTAGGGTTTAGGGTTTAGGGTTTAGGGTTTAGGGTTTAGGGTTTAGGGTTTAGGGTTTAGGGTTTAGGGTTTAGGGTTTAGGGTTTAGGGTTTAGGGTTTAGGGTTTAGGGTTTAGGGTTTAGGGTTTAGGGTTTAGGGTTTAGGGTTTAGGGTTTAGGGTTTAGGGTTTAGGGTTTAGGGTTTAGGGTTTAGGGTTTAGGGTTTAGGGTTTAGGGTTTAGGGTTTAGGGTTTAGGGTTTAGGGTTTAGGGTTTAGGGTTTAGGGTTTAGGGTTTAGGGTTTAGGGTTTAGGGTTTAGGGTTTAGGGTTTAGGGTTTAGGGTTTAGGGTTTAGGGTTTAGGGTTTAGGGTTTAGGGTTTAGGGTTTAGGGTTTAGGGTTTAGGGTTTAGGGTTTAGGGTTTAGGGTTTAGGGTTTAGGGTTTAGGGTTTAGGGTTTAGGGTTTAGGGTTTAGGGTTTAGGGTTTAGGGTTTAGGGTTTAGGGTTTAGGGTTTAGGGTTTAGGGTTTAGGGTTTAGGGTTTAGGGTTTAGGGTTTAGGGTTTAGGGTTTAGGGTTTAGGGTTTAGGGTTTAGGGTTTAGGGTTTAGGGTTTAGGGTTTAGGGTTTAGGGTTTAGGGTTTAGGGTTTAGGGTTTAGGGTTTAGGGTTTAGGGTTTAGGGTTTAGGGTTTAGGGTTTAGGGTTTAGGGTTTAGGGTTTAGGGTTTAGGGTTTAGGGTTTAGGGTTTAGGGTTTAGGGTTTAGGGTTTAGGGTTTAGGGTTTAGGGTTTAGGGTTTAGGGTTTAGGGTTTAGGGTTTAGGGTTTAGGGTTTAGGGTTTAGGGTTTAGGGTTTAGGGTTTAGGGTTTAGGGTTTAGGGTTTAGGGTTTAGGGTTTAGGGTTTAGGGTTTAGGGTTTAGGGTTTAGGGTTTAGGGTTTAGGGTTTAGGGTTTAGGGTTTAGGGTTTAGGGTTTAGGGTTTAGGGTTTAGGGTTTAGGGTTTAGGGTTTAGGGTTTAGGGTTTAGGGTTTAGGGTTTAGGGTTTAGGGTTTAGGGTTTAGGGTTTAGGGTTTAGGGTTTAGGGTTTAGGGTTTAGGGTTTAGGGTTTAGGGTTTAGGGTTTAGGGTTTAGGGTTTAGGGTTTAGGGTTTAGGGTTTAGGGTTTAGGGTTTAGGGTTTAGGGTTTAGGGTTTAGGGTTTAGGGTTTAGGGTTTAGGGTTTAGGGTTTAGGGTTTAGGGTTTAGGGTTTAGGGTTTAGGGTTTAGGGTTTAGGGTTTAGGGTTTAGGGTTTAGGGTTTAGGGTTTAGGGTTTAGGGTTTAGGGTTTAGGGTTTAGGGTTTAGGGTTTAGGGTTTAGGGTTTAGGGTTTAGGGTTTAGGGTTTAGGGTTTAGGGTTTAGGGTTTAGGGTTTAGGGTTTAGGGTTTAGGGTTTAGGGTTTAGGGTTTAGGGTTTAGGGTTTAGGGTTTAGGGTTTAGGGTTTAGGGTTTAGGGTTTAGGGTTTAGGGTTTAGGGTTTAGGGTTTAGGGTTTAGGGTTTAGGGTTTAGGGTTTAGGGTTTAGGGTTTAGGGTTTAGGGTTTAGGGTTTAGGGTTTAGGGTTTAGGGTTTAGGGTTTAGGGTTTAGGGTTTAGGGTTTAGGGTTTAGGGTTTAGGGTTTAGGGTTTAGGGTTTAGGGTTTAGGGTTTAGGGTTTAGGGTTTAGGGTTTAGGGTTTAGGGTTTAGGGTTTAGGGTTTAGGGTTTAGGGTTTAGGGTTTAGGGTTTAGGGTTTAGGGTTTAGGGTTTAGGGTTTAGGGTTTAGGGTTTAGGGTTTAGGGTTTAGGGTTTAGGGTTTAGGGTTTAGGGTTTAGGGTTTAGGGTTTAGGGTTTAGGGTTTAGGGTTTAGGGTTTAGGGTTTAGGGTTTAGGGTTTAGGGTTTAGGGTTTAGGGTTTAGGGTTTAGGGTTTAGGGTTTAGGGTTTAGGGTTTAGGGTTTAGGGTTTAGGGTTTAGGGTTTAGGGTTTAGGGTTTAGGGTTTAGGGTTTAGGGTTTAGGGTTTAGGGTTTAGGGTTTAGGGTTTAGGGTTTAGGGTTTAGGGTTTAGGGTTTAGGGTTTAGGGTTTAGGGTTTAGGGTTTAGGGTTTAGGGTTTAGGGTTTAGGGTTTAGGGTTTAGGGTTTAGGGTTTAGGGTTTAGGGTTTAGGGTTTAGGGTTTAGGGTTTAGGGTTTAGGGTTTAGGGTTTAGGGTTTAGGGTTTAGGGTTTAGGGTTTAGGGTTTAGGGTTTAGGGTTTAGGGTTTAGGGTTTAGGGTTTAGGGTTTAGGGTTTAGGGTTTAGGGTTTAGGGTTTAGGGTTTAGGGTTTAGGGTTTAGGGTTTAGGGTTTAGGGTTTAGGGTTTAGGGTTTAGGGTTTAGGGTTTAGGGTTTAGGGTTTAGGGTTTAGGGTTTAGGGTTTAGGGTTTAGGGTTTAGGGTTTAGGGTTTAGGGTTTAGGGTTTAGGGTTTAGGGTTTAGGGTTTAGGGTTTAGGGTTTAGGGTTTAGGGTTTAGGGTTTAGGGTTTAGGGTTTAGGGTTTAGGGTTTAGGGTTTAGGGTTTAGGGTTTAGGGTTTAGGGTTTAGGGTTTAGGGTTTAGGGTTTAGGGTTTAGGGTTTAGGGTTTAGGGTTTAGGGTTTAGGGTTTAGGGTTTAGGGTTTAGGGTTTAGGGTTTAGGGTTTAGGGTTTAGGGTTTAGGGTTTAGGGTTTAGGGTTTAGGGTTTAGGGTTTAGGGTTTAGGGTTTAGGGTTTAGGGTTTAGGGTTTAGGGTTTAGGGTTTAGGGTTTAGGGTTTAGGGTTTAGGGTTTAGGGTTTAGGGTTTAGGGTTTAGGGTTTAGGGTTTAGGGTTTAGGGTTTAGGGTTTAGGGTTTAGGGTTTAGGGTTTAGGGTTTAGGGTTTAGGGTTTAGGGTTTAGGGTTTAGGGTTTAGGGTTTAGGGTTTAGGGTTTAGGGTTTAGGGTTTAGGGTTTAGGGTTTAGGGTTTAGGGTTTAGGGTTTAGGGTTTAGGGTTTAGGGTTTAGGGTTTAGGGTTTAGGGTTTAGGGTTTAGGGTTTAGGGTTTAGGGTTTAGGGTTTAGGGTTTAGGGTTTAGGGTTTAGGGTTTAGGGTTTAGGGTTTAGGGTTTAGGGTTTAGGGTTTAGGGTTTAGGGTTTAGGGTTTAGGGTTTAGGGTTTAGGGTTTAGGGTTTAGGGTTTAGGGTTTAGGGTTTAGGGTTTAGGGTTTAGGGTTTAGGGTTTAGGGTTTAGGGTTTAGGGTTTAGGGTTTAGGGTTTAGGGTTTAGGGTTTAGGGTTTAGGGTTTAGGGTTTAGGGTTTAGGGTTTAGGGTTTAGGGTTTAGGGTTTAGGGTTTAGGGTTTAGGGTTTAGGGTTTAGGGTTTAGGGTTTAGGGTTTAGGGTTTAGGGTTTAGGGTTTAGGGTTTAGGGTTTAGGGTTTAGGGTTTAGGGTTTAGGGTTTAGGGTTTAGGGTTTAGGGTTTAGGGTTTAGGGTTTAGGGTTTAGGGTTTAGGGTTTAGGGTTTAGGGTTTAGGGTTTAGGGTTTAGGGTTTAGGGTTTAGGGTTTAGGGTTTAGGGTTTAGGGTTTAGGGTTTAGGGTTTAGGGTTTAGGGTTTAGGGTTTAGGGTTTAGGGTTTAGGGTTTAGGGTTTAGGGTTTAGGGTTTAGGGTTTAGGGTTTAGGGTTTAGGGTTTAGGGTTTAGGGTTTAGGGTTTAGGGTTTAGGGTTTAGGGTTTAGGGTTTAGGGTTTAGGGTTTAGGGTTTAGGGTTTAGGGTTTAGGGTTTAGGGTTTAGGGTTTAGGGTTTAGGGTTTAGGGTTTAGGGTTTAGGGTTTAGGGTTTAGGGTTTAGGGTTTAGGGTTTAGGGTTTAGGGTTTAGGGTTTAGGGTTTAGGGTTTAGGGTTTAGGGTTTAGGGTTTAGGGTTTAGGGTTTAGGGTTTAGGGTTTAGGGTTTAGGGTTTAGGGTTTAGGGTTTAGGGTTTAGGGTTTAGGGTTTAGGGTTTAGGGTTTAGGGTTTAGGGTTTAGGGTTTAGGGTTTAGGGTTTAGGGTTTAGGGTTTAGGGTTTAGGGTTTAGGGTTTAGGGTTTAGGGTTTAGGGTTTAGGGTTTAGGGTTTAGGGTTTAGGGTTTAGGGTTTAGGGTTTAGGGTTTAGGGTTTAGGGTTTAGGGTTTAGGGTTTAGGGTTTAGGGTTTAGGGTTTAGGGTTTAGGGTTTAGGGTTTAGGGTTTAGGGTTTAGGGTTTAGGGTTTAGGGTTTAGGGTTTAGGGTTTAGGGTTTAGGGTTTAGGGTTTAGGGTTTAGGGTTTAGGGTTTAGGGTTTAGGGTTTAGGGTTTAGGGTTTAGGGTTTAGGGTTTAGGGTTTAGGGTTTAGGGTTTAGGGTTTAGGGTTTAGGGTTTAGGGTTTAGGGTTTAGGGTTTAGGGTTTAGGGTTTAGGGTTTAGGGTTTAGGGTTTAGGGTTTAGGGTTTAGGGTTTAGGGTTTAGGGTTTAGGGTTTAGGGTTTAGGGTTTAGGGTTTAGGGTTTAGGGTTTAGGGTTTAGGGTTTAGGGTTTAGGGTTTAGGGTTTAGGGTTTAGGGTTTAGGGTTTAGGGTTTAGGGTTTAGGGTTTAGGGTTTAGGGTTTAGGGTTTAGGGTTTAGGGTTTAGGGTTTAGGGTTTAGGGTTTAGGGTTTAGGGTTTAGGGTTTAGGGTTTAGGGTTTAGGGTTTAGGGTTTAGGGTTTAGGGTTTAGGGTTTAGGGTTTAGGGTTTAGGGTTTAGGGTTTAGGGTTTAGGGTTTAGGGTTTAGGGTTTAGGGTTTAGGGTTTAGGGTTTAGGGTTTAGGGTTTAGGGTTTAGGGTTTAGGGTTTAGGGTTTAGGGTTTAGGGTTTAGGGTTTAGGGTTTAGGGTTTAGGGTTTAGGGTTTAGGGTTTAGGGTTTAGGGTTTAGGGTTTAGGGTTTAGGGTTTAGGGTTTAGGGTTTAGGGTTTAGGGTTTAGGGTTTAGGGTTTAGGGTTTAGGGTTTAGGGTTTAGGGTTTAGGGTTTAGGGTTTAGGGTTTAGGGTTTAGGGTTTAGGGTTTAGGGTTTAGGGTTTAGGGTTTAGGGTTTAGGGTTTAGGGTTTAGGGTTTAGGGTTTAGGGTTTAGGGTTTAGGGTTTAGGGTTTAGGGTTTAGGGTTTAGGGTTTAGGGTTTAGGGTTTAGGGTTTAGGGTTTAGGGTTTAGGGTTTAGGGTTTAGGGTTTAGGGTTTAGGGTTTAGGGTTTAGGGTTTAGGGTTTAGGGTTTAGGGTTTAGGGTTTAGGGTTTAGGGTTTAGGGTTTAGGGTTTAGGGTTTAGGGTTTAGGGTTTAGGGTTTAGGGTTTAGGGTTTAGGGTTTAGGGTTTAGGGTTTAGGGTTTAGGGTTTAGGGTTTAGGGTTTAGGGTTTAGGGTTTAGGGTTTAGGGTTTAGGGTTTAGGGTTTAGGGTTTAGGGTTTAGGGTTTAGGGTTTAGGGTTTAGGGTTTAGGGTTTAGGGTTTAGGGTTTAGGGTTTAGGGTTTAGGGTTTAGGGTTTAGGGTTTAGGGTTTAGGGTTTAGGGTTTAGGGTTTAGGGTTTAGGGTTTAGGGTTTAGGGTTTAGGGTTTAGGGTTTAGGGTTTAGGGTTTAGGGTTTAGGGTTTAGGGTTTAGGGTTTAGGGTTTAGGGTTTAGGGTTTAGGGTTTAGGGTTTAGGGTTTAGGGTTTAGGGTTTAGGGTTTAGGGTTTAGGGTTTAGGGTTTAGGGTTTAGGGTTTAGGGTTTAGGGTTTAGGGTTTAGGGTTTAGGGTTTAGGGTTTAGGGTTTAGGGTTTAGGGTTTAGGGTTTAGGGTTTAGGGTTTAGGGTTTAGGGTTTAGGGTTTAGGGTTTAGGGTTTAGGGTTTAGGGTTTAGGGTTTAGGGTTTAGGGTTTAGGGTTTAGGGTTTAGGGTTTAGGGTTTAGGGTTTAGGGTTTAGGGTTTAGGGTTTAGGGTTTAGGGTTTAGGGTTTAGGGTTTAGGGTTTAGGGTTTAGGGTTTAGGGTTTAGGGTTTAGGGTTTAGGGTTTAGGGTTTAGGGTTTAGGGTTTAGGGTTTAGGGTTTAGGGTTTAGGGTTTAGGGTTTAGGGTTTAGGGTTTAGGGTTTAGGGTTTAGGGTTTAGGGTTTAGGGTTTAGGGTTTAGGGTTTAGGGTTTAGGGTTTAGGGTTTAGGGTTTAGGGTTTAGGGTTTAGGGTTTAGGGTTTAGGGTTTAGGGTTTAGGGTTTAGGGTTTAGGGTTTAGGGTTTAGGGTTTAGGGTTTAGGGTTAGGGTTTAGGGTTTAGGGTTTAGGGTTTAGGGTTTAGGGTTTAGGGTTTAGGGTTTAGGGTTTAGGGTTTAGGGTTTAGGGTTTAGGGTTTAGGGTTTAGGGTTTAGGGTTTAGGGTTTAGGGTTTAGGGTTTAGGGTTTAGGGTTTAGGGTTTAGGGTTTAGGGTTTAGGGTTTAGGGTTTAGGGTTTAGGGTTTAGGGTTTAGGGTTTAGGGTTTAGGGTTTAGGGTTTAGGGTTTAGGGTTTAGGGTTTAGGGTTTAGGGTTTAGGGTTTAGGGTTTAGGGTTTAGGGTTTAGGGTTTAGGGTTTAGGGTTTAGGGTTTAGGGTTTAGGGTTTAGGGTTTAGGGTTTAGGGTTTAGGGTTTAGGGTTTAGGGTTTAGGGTTTAGGGTTTAGGGTTTAGGGTTTAGGGTTTAGGGTTTAGGGTTTAGGGTTTAGGGTTTAGGGTTTAGGGTTTAGGGTTTAGGGTTTAGGGTTTAGGGTTTAGGGTTTAGGGTTTAGGGTTTAGGGTTTAGGGTTTAGGGTTTAGGGTTTAGGGTTTAGGGTTTAGGGTTTAGGGTTTAGGGTTTAGGGTTTAGGGTTTAGGGTTTAGGGTTTAGGGTTTAGGGTTTAGGGTTTAGGGTTTAGGGTTTAGGGTTTAGGGTTTAGGGTTTAGGGTTTAGGGTTTAGGGTTTAGGGTTTAGGGTTTAGGGTTTAGGGTTTAGGGTTTAGGGTTTAGGGTTTAGGGTTTAGGGTTTAGGGTTTAGGGTTTAGGGTTTAGGGTTTAGGGTTTAGGGTTTAGGGTTTAGGGTTTAGGGTTTAGGGTTTAGGGTTTAGGGTTTAGGGTTTAGGGTTTAGGGTTTAGGGTTTAGGGTTTAGGGTTTAGGGTTTAGGGTTTAGGGTTTAGGGTTTAGGGTTTAGGGTTTAGGGTTTAGGGTTTAGGGTTTAGGGTTTAGGGTTTAGGGTTTAGGGTTTAGGGTTTAGGGTTTAGGGTTTAGGGTTTAGGGTTTAGGGTTTAGGGTTTAGGGTTTAGGGTTTAGGGTTTAGGGTTTAGGGTTTAGGGTTTAGGGTTTAGGGTTTAGGGTTTAGGGTTTAGGGTTTAGGGTTTAGGGTTTAGGGTTTAGGGTTTAGGGTTTAGGGTTTAGGGTTTAGGGTTTAGGGTTTAGGGTTTAGGGTTTAGGGTTTAGGGTTTAGGGTTTAGGGTTTAGGGTTTAGGGTTTAGGGTTTAGGGTTTAGGGTTTAGGGTTTAGGGTTTAGGGTTTAGGGTTTAGGGTTTAGGGTTTAGGGTTTAGGGTTTAGGGTTTAGGGTTTAGGGTTTAGGGTTTAGGGTTTAGGGTTTAGGGTTTAGGGTTTAGGGTTTAGGGTTTAGGGTTTAGGGTTTAGGGTTTAGGGTTTAGGGTTTAGGGTTTAGGGTTTAGGGTTTAGGGTTTAGGGTTTAGGGTTTAGGGTTTAGGGTTTAGGGTTTAGGGTTTAGGGTTTAGGGTTTAGGGTTTAGGGTTTAGGGTTTAGGGTTTAGGGTTTAGGGTTTAGGGTTTAGGGTTTAGGGTTTAGGGTTTAGGGTTTAGGGTTTAGGGTTTAGGGTTTAGGGTTTAGGGTTTAGGGTTTAGGGTTTAGGGTTTAGGGTTTAGGGTTTAGGGTTTAGGGTTTAGGGTTTAGGGTTTAGGGTTTAGGGTTTAGGGTTTAGGGTTTAGGGTTTAGGGTTTAGGGTTTAGGGTTTAGGGTTTAGGGTTTAGGGTTTAGGGTTTAGGGTTTAGGGTTTAGGGTTTAGGGTTTAGGGTTTAGGGTTTAGGGTTTAGGGTTTAGGGTTTAGGGTTTAGGGTTTAGGGTTTAGGGTTTAGGGTTTAGGGTTTAGGGTTTAGGGTTTAGGGTTTAGGGTTTAGGGTTTAGGGTTTAGGGTTTAGGGTTTAGGGTTTAGGGTTTAGGGTTTAGGGTTTAGGGTTTAGGGTTTAGGGTTTAGGGTTTAGGGTTTAGGGTTTAGGGTTTAGGGTTTAGGGTTTAGGGTTTAGGGTTTAGGGTTTAGGGTTTAGGGTTTAGGGTTTAGGGTTTAGGGTTTAGGGTTTAGGGTTTAGGGTTTAGGGTTTAGGGTTTAGGGTTTAGGGTTTAGGGTTTAGGGTTTAGGGTTTAGGGTTTAGGGTTTAGGGTTTAGGGTTTAGGGTTTAGGGTTTAGGGTTTAGGGTTTAGGGTTTAGGGTTTAGGGTTTAGGGTTTAGGGTTTAGGGTTTAGGGTTTAGGGTTTAGGGTTTAGGGTTTAGGGTTTAGGGTTTAGGGTTTAGGGTTTAGGGTTTAGGGTTTAGGGTTTAGGGTTTAGGGTTTAGGGTTTAGGGTTTAGGGTTTAGGGTTTAGGGTTTAGGGTTTAGGGTTTAGGGTTTAGGGTTTAGGGTTTAGGGTTTAGGGTTTAGGGTTTAGGGTTTAGGGTTTAGGGTTTAGGGTTTAGGGTTTAGGGTTTAGGGTTTAGGGTTTAGGGTTTAGGGTTTAGGGTTTAGGGTTTAGGGTTTAGGGTTTAGGGTTTAGGGTTTAGGGTTTAGGGTTTAGGGTTTAGGGTTTAGGGTTTAGGGTTTAGGGTTTAGGGTTTAGGGTTTAGGGTTTAGGGTTTAGGGTTTAGGGTTTAGGGTTTAGGGTTTAGGGTTTAGGGTTTAGGGTTTAGGGTTTAGGGTTTAGGGTTTAGGGTTTAGGGTTTAGGGTTTAGGGTTTAGGGTTTAGGGTTTAGGGTTTAGGGTTTAGGGTTTAGGGTTTAGGGTTTAGGGTTTAGGGTTTAGGGTTTAGGGTTTAGGGTTTAGGGTTTAGGGTTTAGGGTTTAGGGTTTAGGGTTTAGGGTTTAGGGTTTAGGGTTTAGGGTTTAGGGTTTAGGGTTTAGGGTTTAGGGTTTAGGGTTTAGGGTTTAGGGTTTAGGGTTTAGGGTTTAGGGTTTAGGGTTTAGGGTTTAGGGTTTAGGGTTTAGGGTTTAGGGTTTAGGGTTTAGGGTTTAGGGTTTAGGGTTTAGGGTTTAGGGTTTAGGGTTTAGGGTTTAGGGTTTAGGGTTTAGGGTTTAGGGTTTAGGGTTTAGGGTTTAGGGTTTAGGGTTTAGGGTTTAGGGTTTAGGGTTTAGGGTTTAGGGTTTAGGGTTTAGGGTTTAGGGTTTAGGGTTTAGGGTTTAGGGTTTAGGGTTTAGGGTTTAGGGTTTAGGGTTTAGGGTTTAGGGTTTAGGGTTTAGGGTTTAGGGTTTAGGGTTTAGGGTTTAGGGTTTAGGGTTTAGGGTTTAGGGTTTAGGGTTTAGGGTTTAGGGTTTAGGGTTTAGGGTTTAGGGTTTAGGGTTTAGGGTTTAGGGTTTAGGGTTTAGGGTTTAGGGTTTAGGGTTTAGGGTTTAGGGTTTAGGGTTTAGGGTTTAGGGTTTAGGGTTTAGGGTTTAGGGTTTAGGGTTTAGGGTTTAGGGTTTAGGGTTTAGGGTTTAGGGTTTAGGGTTTAGGGTTTAGGGTTTAGGGTTTAGGGTTTAGGGTTTAGGGTTTAGGGTTTAGGGTTTAGGGTTTAGGGTTTAGGGTTTAGGGTTTAGGGTTTAGGGTTTAGGGTTTAGGGTTTAGGGTTTAGGGTTTAGGGTTTAGGGTTTAGGGTTTAGGGTTTAGGGTTTAGGGTTTAGGGTTTAGGGTTTAGGGTTTAGGGTTTAGGGTTTAGGGTTTAGGGTTTAGGGTTTAGGGTTTAGGGTTTAGGGTTTAGGGTTTAGGGTTTAGGGTTTAGGGTTTAGGGTTTAGGGTTTAGGGTTTAGGGTTTAGGGTTTAGGGTTTAGGGTTTAGGGTTTAGGGTTTAGGGTTTAGGGTTTAGGGTTTAGGGTTTAGGGTTTAGGGTTTAGGGTTTAGGGTTTAGGGTTTAGGGTTTAGGGTTTAGGGTTTAGGGTTTAGGGTTTAGGGTTTAGGGTTTAGGGTTTAGGGTTTAGGGTTTAGGGTTTAGGGTTTAGGGTTTAGGGTTTAGGGTTTAGGGTTTAGGGTTTAGGGTTTAGGGTTTAGGGTTTAGGGTTTAGGGTTTAGGGTTTAGGGTTTAGGGTTTAGGGTTTAGGGTTTAGGGTTTAGGGTTTAGGGTTTAGGGTTTAGGGTTTAGGGTTTAGGGTTTAGGGTTTAGGGTTTAGGGTTTAGGGTTTAGGGTTTAGGGTTTAGGGTTTAGGGTTTAGGGTTTAGGGTTTAGGGTTTAGGGTTTAGGGTTTAGGGTTTAGGGTTTAGGGTTTAGGGTTTAGGGTTTAGGGTTTAGGGTTTAGGGTTTAGGGTTTAGGGTTTAGGGTTTAGGGTTTAGGGTTTAGGGTTTAGGGTTTAGGGTTTAGGGTTTAGGGTTTAGGGTTTAGGGTTTAGGGTTTAGGGTTTAGGGTTTAGGGTTTAGGGTTTAGGGTTTAGGGTTTAGGGTTTAGGGTTTAGGGTTTAGGGTTTAGGGTTTAGGGTTATAGGGTTTAGGGTTTAGGGTTTAGGGTTTAGGGTTTAGGGTTTAGGGTTTAGGGTTTAGGGTTTAGGGTTTAGGGTTTAGGGTTTAGGGTTTAGGGTTTAGGGTTTAGGGTTTAGGGTTTAGGGTTTAGGGTTTAGGGTTTAGGGTTTAGGGTTTAGGGTTTAGGGTTTAGGGTTTAGGGTTTAGGGTTTAGGGTTTAGGGTTTAGGGTTTAGGGTTTAGGGTTTAGGGTTTAGGGTTTAGGGTTTAGGGTTTAGGGTTTAGGGTTTAGGGTTTAGGGTTTAGGGTTTAGGGTTTAGGGTTTAGGGTTTAGGGTTTAGGGTTTAGGGTTTAGGGTTTAGGGTTTAGGGTTTAGGGTTTAGGGTTTAGGGTTTAGGGTTTAGGGTTTAGGGTTTAGGGTTTAGGGTTTAGGGTTTAGGGTTTAGGGTTTAGGGTTTAGGGTTTAGGGTTTAGGGTTTAGGGTTTAGGGTTTAGGGTTTAGGGTTTAGGGTTTAGGGTTTAGGGTTTAGGGTTTAGGGTTTAGGGTTTAGGGTTTAGGGTTTAGGGTTTAGGGTTTAGGGTTTAGGGTTTAGGGTTTAGGGTTTAGGGTTTAGGGTTTAGGGTTTAGGGTTTAGGGTTTAGGGTTTAGGGTTTAGGGTTTAGGGTTTAGGGTTTAGGGTTTAGGGTTTAGGGTTTAGGGTTTAGGGTTTAGGGTTTAGGGTTTAGGGTTTAGGGTTTAGGGTTTAGGGTTTAGGGTTTAGGGTTTAGGGTTTAGGGTTTAGGGTTTAGGGTTTAGGGTTTAGGGTTTAGGGTTTAGGGTTTAGGGTTTAGGGTTTAGGGTTTAGGGTTTAGGGTTTAGGGTTTAGGGTTTAGGGTTTAGGGTTTAGGGTTTAGGGTTTAGGGTTTAGGGTTTAGGGTTTAGGGTTTAGGGTTTAGGGTTTAGGGTTTAGGGTTTAGGGTTTAGGGTTTAGGGTTTAGGGTTTAGGGTTTAGGGTTTAGGGTTTAGGGTTTAGGGTTTAGGGTTTAGGGTTTAGGGTTTAGGGTTTAGGGTTTAGGGTTTAGGGTTTAGGGTTTAGGGTTTAGGGTTTAGGGTTTAGGGTTTAGGGTTTAGGGTTTAGGGTTTAGGGTTTAGGGTTTAGGGTTTAGGGTTTAGGGTTTAGGGTTTAGGGTTTAGGGTTTAGGGTTTAGGGTTTAGGGTTTAGGGTTTAGGGTTTAGGGTTTAGGGTTTAGGGTTTAGGGTTTAGGGTTTAGGGTTTAGGGTTTAGGGTTTAGGGTTTAGGGTTTAGGGTTTAGGGTTTAGGGTTTAGGGTTTAGGGTTTAGGGTTTAGGGTTTAGGGTTTAGGGTTTAGGGTTTAGGGTTTAGGGTTTAGGGTTTAGGGTTTAGGGTTTAGGGTTTAGGGTTTAGGGTTTAGGGTTTAGGGTTTAGGGTTTAGGGTTTAGGGTTTAGGGTTTAGGGTTTAGGGTTTAGGGTTTAGGGTTTAGGGTTTAGGGTTTAGGGTTTAGGGTTTAGGGTTTAGGGTTTAGGGTTTAGGGTTTAGGGTTTAGGGTTTAGGGTTTAGGGTTTAGGGTTTAGGGTTTAGGGTTTAGGGTTTAGGGTTTAGGGTTTAGGGTTTAGGGTTTAGGGTTTAGGGTTTAGGGTTTAGGGTTTAGGGTTTAGGGTTTAGGGTTTAGGGTTTAGGGTTTAGGGTTTAGGGTTTAGGGTTTAGGGTTTAGGGTTTAGGGTTTAGGGTTTAGGGTTTAGGGTTTAGGGTTTAGGGTTTAGGGTTTAGGGTTTAGGGTTTAGGGTTTAGGGTTTAGGGTTTAGGGTTTAGGGTTTAGGGTTTAGGGTTTAGGGTTTAGGGTTTAGGGTTTAGGGTTTAGGGTTTAGGGTTTAGGGTTTAGGGTTTAGGGTTTAGGGTTTAGGGTTTAGGGTTTAGGGTTTAGGGTTTAGGGTTTAGGGTTTAGGGTTTAGGGTTTAGGGTTTAGGGTTTAGGGTTTAGGGTTTAGGGTTTAGGGTTTAGGGTTTAGGGTTTAGGGTTTAGGGTTTAGGGTTTAGGGTTTAGGGTTTAGGGTTTAGGGTTTAGGGTTTAGGGTTTAGGGTTTAGGGTTTAGGGTTTAGGGTTTAGGGTTTAGGGTTTAGGGTTTAGGGTTTAGGGTTTAGGGTTTAGGGTTTAGGGTTTAGGGTTTAGGGTTTAGGGTTTAGGGTTTAGGGTTTAGGGTTTAGGGTTTAGGGTTTAGGGTTTAGGGTTTAGGGTTTAGGGTTTAGGGTTTAGGGTTTAGGGTTTAGGGTTTAGGGTTTAGGGTTTAGGGTTTAGGGTTTAGGGTTTAGGGTTTAGGGTTTAGGGTTTAGGGTTTAGGGTTTAGGGTTTAGGGTTTAGGGTTTAGGGTTTAGGGTTTAGGGTTTAGGGTTTAGGGTTTAGGGTTTAGGGTTTAGGGTTTAGGGTTTAGGGTTTAGGGTTTAGGGTTTAGGGTTTAGGGTTTAGGGTTTAGGGTTTAGGGTTTAGGGTTTAGGGTTTAGGGTTTAGGGTTTAGGGTTTAGGGTTTAGGGTTTAGGGTTTAGGGTTTAGGGTTTAGGGTTTAGGGTTTAGGGTTTAGGGTTTAGGGTTTAGGGTTAGGGTTTAGGGTTTAGGGTTTAGGGT
>JAUPFV010000050.1:0-75529 GCA_036936605.1 Limnanthes douglasii subsp. nivea
TCAAACCTCATATACCTAAAATTTTGTGAAGTTCTTTAAAATATTCTTGAAGGTTTTGAACAGTATATCTTCCTTGGACTATCGCATTTGGTGGCATATAGTCCCTTAACTTTCAAAAGTCCGTAGGTAGTCCCTGGACCATCAGCTTTGGATAGAGTTAGTCCACCAGATCCTTTAATTCATGTGAACCTGCCACCTGTCACCATAGTCACCAGAATTTTGTATCACCACTGGTCCTTTAACTTTAGGTCAAAGCCAAAATGTAGTATACAACTCGTGACCTAAATTTAAGGGATCAGTGGTGATACAAAATTTTGGTGACTATGGTGACAGGGGGAGGTTCACATGACTTAAAATATCTTATGGACTAACTTTATCCAAAATTGATAGTCTAGGGACTACCAGCGGACTTTTGAAAGTTAAGGGACTATCTGTCAGCAAATGTCATAGTCCATGGACGGTATACTGTTCTAAGCCTCTTCTTGAGCATTCAAAGTTGCCTCAAGAACATTTAAACTCTCTTCAATTTTTTTTAACAAATACACAAAATCAAACGTGAGCCAACCAGATTTAGGGATTATCATGAAAGTTACTATCAGTAGAGGTGGCAGATGAGCTTATCTCGTCGGAGAAGGATGTTCAGTGGCTGGAAAAAGTAACGGTGTTGTTATTTTTTTGTTATAAAAAAACTTATGGTCTGGTGCGTCTTCGTACCATCGGTTATGGCCCTAGAACCGATTGTGCGAAGGCGCACCAGCACTGGTTATTGGCCTTATGCACCAGTGGTGTTGCTGGTTTATGCCAACAAAATAAGTTGATTTCTTAGATTTCTGTTTTTTGAAAATCCAATTTAGTGACTTTTGTTTACTTACTTACTTTGATTTGTGTTTTTGTGAAATTCAGCATTACAAGCATAGATGATACATATGGATGTGATCAAGATTTCCAGTACAGACTATGCTCGAGCATTCATAGAGATTTAAAAAAAACTAAAGTTCATATTTAAAAGAAAATTGTAACTTACACGAACGTTTTTATTAAATAAAATATAAATATAATTATTATTTACGATATCATATAAACATATGTTTGGTTACTTTATGTATTTATGGAAATATTGTGAGGTTTTTATTAATTAAATTTATTTTTAATTCATATATTGTGTCTATTTAACAAAAATCATATATTTTGTCTATAAAAAATTATATTTTATAAAAACTATGTCTCACATTAATTTTTTTTTATTAATTACCGTTTGATTATTAGTTTATATTTTAATTAAGTTTACTATAATTAACATGATAAAATTTTATAATTATTATTTTAATAAAATTTAGTAAGAAAAATTCAAATTTTAAGTTTTTTTAAATGATCTCATTATTTATCGTGTGTGTTTATTCATTCATTATTATGAGATTCTAACAAAATGAAATTTAGATGTAAGAAAAAATTTGTAACAGACACGTTAAATAAATTTCTAACTTATAATTTAAAAAAATATAAAAACATATAAAGTTCAGTAAATAAATTTCAAATAAATAAATGGTTAGAAATTAGATAGATTAATATTTAAATAAACGGAAAATGGTCTTTTTATGAATGGGGTATGGTACCACCTGAGTTAATTATATAATAATATTAAAAATTAAATAAAACAAAATTAATATGTTGAATTTGTTTTAATATTATTAGTCATAAAAACCATAAAATATATAAAAAATTAAATAATTATAGGTTTTTTAATAAAAACTTAAATAATTATAGGATTTTTTTTATAAAAATAATAATTTAATTTGCTTCCTGCAGGTATAACACACCGATGGGATGTTTGGACGCACCTCATCGGTGTCTGACCATTTTCCAGTCGATTACGGCGAGAAAATAACCTAAACCAGCCTCCAAAACCCTAGATATAACATACCATAGCCCTAAATTTGTACCTATTTCCGAAACAATAAATCAAACCCACGAAATTCAATAAAAAAACATGAAAAAATTAATAAAATTCAACCAAAGGAACTTAAAAACATCCAAAAGCAACAGAGTAATAATTGAAAAATATGAAAAATTACAGCAGTGGTGGTGGTGAAGCGGTAGGGGCGGAGGAAGAGGCCAGATTTTTCTTTCCCCGAATTGTTCTTTCGTCGGATTTCAGAGAGAAGTTCAAGTGAAACTAAACTGGATGTAGGTCATTAGAAAAAATTCACCTTAAATATCCCCAAAAAGTATTTTGATCCAAAAATTATTTTAGTTAAAAAATGCACATTTATACCAAAAATGGGTAAACTTAAAACTGGGTAAAGTTATACTCATTTTGGGTATGCATAGCTTGGTTATCTGAGTTAGACTGAATCGAATTGCCGAGTGATGGAGAGAAATCTAGACAATATAATTGATCGAACCGCGGTTTCTTTTGGTTTTGATTTCACAGATTCCAGATTTCAATTTGATGGATAAGGATTATCTTCAACTGTTGATTTAAGTTGCGAATCCGCGAACTTGAGTCACATGATGGTCGATTGGATTTAGTACCTCAGTGGTTTGGATCTTCGTCGAAGAGGAGCCGAACGACGGAGTTTCATAATATATCGGAGACAAAAAGGAGAACTATTAATGAGAAAATTTAAGTTTTGTAGAATCTAATCCCTAACTCTAATAAGATTGATAATGCTTCTATATTTTACGAATAATAATAATAATAATAATAATCTTTTGCAGGGAAGTTGAAAATTAAAACAAAAAAAATTCTATCTTTTGGAGGAAAACTCTCCATCTTAGGCATTCAGCTAGCAAAATATACAGGGTGATAATTGGTCACGGGGATAAAACTTATTTATGGTACGATCTATGACTGCTCTTTACCTTCACGGTAACCCACTATATGTAAAGTATTATTCGTGACTCTAGACTAGATAACAACGTCAAGTTTTCTGAAATCATTTTTTTGGTATTAAAAATATTAAATAAAAATAAAAATTAGTTACATAGTCCAATGAAGCATTTTTTGATTTAAATAGGTAAATCTAAATGTACATATATCCCAATTCAACAAGGAGAATAATCAACAGTGTGCGGTAGCCTAATACAAA
This sequence comes from Limnanthes douglasii subsp. nivea, assembly GCA_036936605.1. Lineage (NCBI taxonomy): Eukaryota > Viridiplantae > Streptophyta > Magnoliopsida > Brassicales > Limnanthaceae > Limnanthes > Limnanthes douglasii. The sequence continues at coordinate 3,090 of JAUPFV010000050.1, forward strand.
AGTATAGCACACCAAATTTGTCCACGAAACCGGAATCAAAATCGGTGGTAATGGACGGTAAACCAAGTCAAACAAGTGTCATGCCAAAACACCAGTAGACCAGTGTGGAGATGGAACTCATGAGAGTGTGGAGACGGAAGGTTCTGATCTTCAAAGAACGACAACTGCCGTAGCCTCACAAACCAAGCGGCAGGTTCAGAGGTACCTTTATGCTAAACAGAGAGCAAGACGAATGATTATAAACATAGTCTACAAAATGGGTGGGAACGCCACAGTACTAATAAAAGAATGGGTATCCACCGGGATAACCAAACTAACAAATCATAAAACATAAGGTTTATCATGAAAATAATAGAACCGCAGGACAACCCCCACATTAGACTACAGCAGACCATTAGACTACGTGAGCTGCGACAATGGACTAATTCCGTAAAAGAGATACAATCTGGGATACAGACTCATAAAACACGAGTGAAGATGGTTTCATGACTCTATTGCAAAAAAAAAACAAGATCTATGACAAAAAAACTGGACGAAAGGATGTACCTCGCCGATAATCAAGAGAAACAATATGAAGGGGGCATTGATACAAGACAAAGAGAAAGACCACAAGCATGAGACAAAAATCCAGACATAACTGAAATCTGGCCGCCATGAGCAAACAACACGGAAATATTGTCTTCTGTAGCCGTGAAATTCAACAAGAATCCGTCTGCTATAGGTTGGATGGTGGCCATCAGGTAGGTGTCAATCCCAATGAACAGAAGAGGAGATGTCGCCGAGTGAATACGAGACTCAATATCGTAATAAACCGCCTCGAATACGAGTTCCAGTTTGGAGTACCGGCAGGCGGTGGAAGAGAAATGGTTGGACCAGAGGAAAGACATGACGACACAAAATAACTTCGGGTTACGATCTGAACTGGGCGATTCGAAATAGCGGCGATGATGGCTTTGGGAAACTCAGACTGGAAAATGGAGACAGTGGTTTTGAAGATCATTCCACCAATGTTGAGCTTTACTCGGTCTTCGTTGGTTGACGGAGGCATAGAAACAGGATCAACATCATATTCTGTCATAGGGATGGAGTTTTCTTAGCTTGGTAGAAGTTCAGACTAAAGCATACTAGTAAAATCATAGCGGATGGTGGCTGTTTTTTGAAAGAGAGGGTATACTCTAGGGTTTCTAGAGAGAAGAGAGAGTTTCTCTCTAGAAATCATTATTGATGGTCCCTAGAATTAGCTGACCCAAATAAAGTGTGCTAGTGCTAGAAATCATTGCAATTTATATAAAATAGAAAATATCATTCCCCATTTCCCACTTTCTAGAATCAACTATGCCGATATGAACTGTTGGACTGTGAAAAATAGGAATGTAATATTCACAACCAAATACACAAACGATGTAATGTGTATGCCCACTTATGGTGTTGGGTGGGATAGATTAGTTTTGCATTAGTATAATATTCTCAGTTATTCTTTTATTCCTTGGCTTTTCATATAGAATAAGTTTTCTACTCATGATAAACTTATTAGTTGTGATTAAATTCTTCTCATAACTGTTTATTGTGTCGTTAATGTGTTGAATCCATCGATCATATCTGGTAGCGCTAAGATATGAGGTTGAACAGACGACGGCAAACACAAAGAGAAGAAGAGAAAAACAGAGAATAAGAGAAAAACAGAATAAATAATCTCTAACCCTAGGTTAGAGTGAAAAAGAGATTCAGAGACTCAGAGAAAAATCTCATTTTTTATTCATCAAAGTCTCACAGTAAAATAAGGTATAAGATGCTTTATATAGGACTACCCAAAACCCTAATTCCAAATAAGGAAAATTACATAAATATTTTAAAATAAAATAAATAAATAAAATTAACGCTAAAATATTAAAACTGGTTTTCGTAGGCTTTGTAGGTCAAATTTGGGTGTCAAACTTTGTGACAAAGTCACAGTTTTAAAATCTGGCGGGCTCGTCGAAAGTTTCGATTTAAGTACCTGTTTAACCCAATTCCGATACATGGGCGCGAAACCAGTCTGTTTGCAGTCTTCGCTACATCATCCTTCCCCGGTTGGGAAGAATTCGACCTCGAATTCAACGTCGAATTCGAAACGCTGAAACATTGACAGAACTGCAAACACATTGGCGTGTTCACTGCTAATTTCAACCGGTACCGGCACAAGGGTATGAGAGGTGAGAATCTGAATGTTGCAGCTCTTGTCAAGAATTGGTTTTTCAGCTTTGTCCATCTTTACCATGTCATCGGCATTACTGTGGTCAACGATAACAAGATATACTCCATCCACTTGTTGTATGTCTACGTTTTCAACCCATTTACTAAGCACAACAGCACCCTAGCGCATGTAAAGAGTTGTTGTCTTTTCAGTTCCAGACTGTGCTTGTTGTATCACATCAAAACCCTTAAAGAAAGGAACAATTCCTCTTTGTTGAATAGCAGATGGCTTCTCAATTTCTGCAGAGTATATTTCTACCGACAGATTCAAAATATTGCAATCTTCTACTTTTAACTTTTTATTGTTTCTTTTATTTCCCCAACCATCACCCAAAACTCCTCCAGGTTCTATTACAAAACCTAACATTTTATCTATTAAAACACCAATATTTTCTTCTAACAATCTCTTCATATATGAAATACAAAAATATCATCTTCATCCACAAAGAACCTAAACAACGGTTTGATTGTAGGATAACCAAAAATACTTGGAAGGCGCATCTCCACGATAAAAGCTACTGCTTCGCAGTCCTTCTTCAACAAAATCTTTAGAGTGATGTAGTATGGTGTACTGAAGTTTGAGACAGATTATTAATCTACAAGTTTCTCCTTAACATTAATTAGATCTTCATTATCCCATTCTTTAACATCAACGCTCTTCTCTTCAATCTCATTGTCGTAGACATCATAAATTGGATCTCCCGATTCCGACCAAGTTTTATCAGAAATTTCACCATGGTAGTCAGCCTCATACTCGTCAAAGAGTGGATGATCGAGTATCGGCGACTCCTCCATGTCACCAGCATCTACTTGATGGATTTCCTTCCCTTTTGGTTTTTCTAAATTGTAGCTATGGCTGTGGTTGGATTCTATGAAAAATACTTTCGCCTTTGAATTTCTGATGGGAGTTTGGAATCCGGTGGCGGCTATCTTCTCTATATCTTCCATCGCTTTCTTCAATTGATATCGCAACGAACTCATCTGTTCACCAACCTGTGATCGAAACTGACCGAATTCATCACGGTCAACCGATTCTGCGATCGGAAGAGTGGAGTTCTCCCGCAAGGATCTCTTTGGCGGCATACCTTTGTTACCCACGCCGTAGGAGCTTTGTCGCTCTGATACCAATATGGTAGCACCGAGATACGAGGTTGAACAGACGACGACAAACAAAAAGAGAAGAAGAGAAAACCAGATAATAGATAATCTCTAACCCTAGGTTAGAGTGAAAAAGAGACTCAGGGACTGAGAGAAAAAATTCAATTTTTATTCATCAAAGTGTGAGAGTAAAATAAGGTATAAGATGCTTTATATAGCACTACCCAAAACCCTAATTCCAAATAAGGAAAATTACATAAATGTTTTAAAATAAAATAAATAAATAAAATTAACGCTAAAATATTAAAACTGGTTTTCGGAGGCTTTGCAGGTTCAATTTGGGTGTCAAACTTTGTGACAAATTCACATTTTGAAATTTGACGAGCTCGTCGAAAGCTTCGATTTCAGTACCTGTTTGACCCAATTCCGATACGTGGGCGAGAAACAAGTCTGTTCGCAGTCTTCGCTACATCAATATCCGCTTATGAGAGTGGCTTTGAATTTGTTAGCTACCATATCTGACGTTTTGCTTTCGTGCAAACATATAACATGTCCAGAAGGAGAGCAACTCAAGAATTTTTGTATATCCTCCTATCCTCGCCTCTGCGGTTTTGCACAATATGTTGTCTGACCTGAGGTTTGGATTCCTTGGATCCAAGGTTGTTTGACTGATGTAATATTGTGTTCTGTTTGATTTCTCATCTTTTTTTTTGGAAGTTGCAGATGACTTTTGGTTATGGTGATTATGGTATTTCATCGCTCAAGTTTCTTTTATGTTCCTACTTTTGTTGACCTGTTATTATTGGTTTTTTCCTTGTCTGCTGGATCTCGTCTTGTATGCTAGTGTTGGAAATCGTGTATTTTTTGTTTTCCTCCCGCTCTCGCCTATATAGTTTTGCACGTTTCACTCGTGTCATATGCAATAGACTATTGTTATCACTCATTCTTTGTGGAAGTGGCAGTTTGCTTTCAAATATGAAAATTCTTCCGCATACAATTTAAAGATATTTTTTAGTTTACTTTTTACGATTATTTTGTGTATAATTTTTTATCTAAGTATTTTAGACCCTGACTTTTCTATTTTATTTATCTTTCATATAGTTTTGTTTGTAACTTTTGTATTTTTATTTCAAACCCACTACCGTTTTCCAAAATATATATGTATTTCTTTTATAAAGAATACATTATTTATTTCATTTTTTCTTGATAAAAAATTATCAAAAAAGCATTTTGTTTTTTTTTTAAATTTGTACCGTTTAAATCATATATAATTGCATGATTTATTTTAAGAAGTTAAATAATACGTTACATGAACTATATTTAATAAATGGAGGATGTTAAAAAAATTGCATCTAACAAAAAATGATATACTAATTTCATATATTATATCATTCTGGAACAATTGTATTAGGATTTCAAATTGGATCATGATATGGACATTTAAAATTATAAATACAAGTCAAAAGTGTATGAATAATTATAAATACAACTATAACTTATACTAAATTACTACTCTACCTTCGAAACAAAATAAAACTAAACCTCATCTCTTGATTAACAAGTGTATAAAAAACCCAAAATTTATCGTTTATTGACAAATTTATTGTGAAAGCTATAAATAACAAAAATAACTCCTATCTTTTGTTAACTTTTTAATAAATTTGTTATGCGTTTTGTGATTGGAATTTTTAAAACAGAATTATTTAGAAGTCCAATGGAACAAATATAATTTATATACAACGTCAAACTTAAAATAGGTGAACTATTATAATCTAGAAAACACTCTGCATTATAAAGATTATTTGTATAATATCCCAATTACTGATAACAAGAATGGCTGAAACATCAGAATTATTAACACTTGCTGTTGGAGGTTGAAGATAGCCTGAATATATAATATAAAATTATTGAAAATATAATATAATATCATTGTTAAAGTAAGCATAAATCATATGCACATTCTACATTATTTTATACTTTACCTTTAACATAATAAACTTTCATATTTATTTTATGAGTATATCCTATATGTGGTATGTATATATAATACCGCCACACTTATATATAATAATTATTATCACTAGAGATTACAAAATAAGGAAGATTTATCTACCGAAGCGCACAAAAAACTTCAATCGTATAGGGAATGCTAATATCTAGTCATCACTTTTGATGGAAGTCATGTTTATTTCCATTCAAAGAGAACAGTTTTTTCTTAATACAACCACTTATTATTTCCTGCACTTAGTAGGGAAAGGAACACAAAAAAATTGGATGATAATAAAAGAAAGTATCCATCTATCTATATAATATAATAGAAATATAGATATGATATTTTTCGGTTTTATAGTACATGTTTTTTCAAAATATTTTTTATTTTATTTTAAATGTTGTTGTGCTAAATTATAATATTATTTATTGTTTTCTATCCCGTTGTATTTGTATTTTTGTTTTTTTATAAAAAAAATAATTATTAATTTTCTTAAAAAGATATATTAGGGAAGGGATATAATATATAATTAAAAACAACTATCATAATAATTTTCAGGCTACATCATTATATATAATTATTAAGCCTTTGATTAATACCATTATAAAGACAAAATACTTTTGGGAGAAGTACTAATGGGTATGATAGTATTTCAAAAAGAATCATTTTTCTCCACCATGTTTTGTCCCGTGGATATTGGAAGCTTTACCTTGTTTATCTCACTTTTGTTAGACAATACATTATCCCTACCATTATTATAATTATTAAAATAGACGATGCCCGCGGCAATTTTTCTTAAATTATTATTATAAAACAAGTATTTAAAATATTTAGATTGTTTCACTACTAATTCAACTGCTGAGTTAAATTTTAATTATTTTAGAAATGTAAAAAGGAAACCAAACATTAATAACTTTTTTAGTTATAGGTTGAAAGAACTTTATAAAATCATTTGAGAAAAATAAGAAAATAACCGTGAAATGATTTTAGTTTAATCTTATTTTAATTTTAACAGAGAGTCTTATATTACTCCAATATGGATCATGTTGTCAAATACGTACGAATTTATGTATCATTAACACAAAATATCTAAGTTTATTGGTAATCCTACGATAATATGGATTCATGCAAAAAAAAACATGCAAAAGAGTGTAGATGAAACTAAATGTAGCTAATGAACCTATTAGAAAAATCTGTGTAGGATTCGAAGACAATGATAAATATTTGCAGAACATTATATATGGTGATCTTCCACCCCACTGTATATAATGTTTTTATCTCGGTCATCAAATAACAAAGTGTAAGAAGAATAGCCAAAAAGATGATGAGACGAATATAGAGAAAAGTCAAAACTTACAGGGTAAAACTAGAGTACAAAGTACAACCAATATTCGAAGAGTGAAATCAATTATTGTAAGGCAACACAGAAATGAAGGATACAATAAAAGGTATAATAATACATCAAAGAGAATATGTAACAAGGATTGATCAACACTCATCAACAAATGACAAATCAAAAGAGAACACTAGTATCCAAAAAATTAGTCTATCTAATTTCATAATGGATTCTATTGATAAAGGGAAGACAAAATAATCATTCATCTCGAAAGATAAACAATTAGAAATAAAGAAGTTTAAAGATAAATATATCATTGAACTTTTACATATTATAAAAACTGGAATTATGTTTGCAGCTCATAATGATGCTGAAACTTCACGAGTATAGAGAAATTCACATTCTAAAATACTTACATGCAGTCTTCCAACTTCTATTACATTAAAAAAAGCTGAGTTAAGTGAGGATTTATAAATGTGTTAAAAAAGAAAATCAAGAAAACAAAATAAAGAAACTTAAAAGGACCTATCATATCCAAAGTAATTCTAACTAACGGGTTTGATAGACCCTTACATAACTCTTCTAAATGACCATTAAAATTCTGAATTGGAATATTAGGGGTATAGGTAATAAGGAAACTCTGAGAATACTTAAGGCTATCAAAAGATTTGAAAAAATACTGACTTCGTGGGTTTACAAGAGCCTATTAATATCTGTAAATCACTTCGATAAGATCATTATGAAGCTTAGATAACATGATAGTGTGGCAAATATGAGCAATTTTCTAGAATGCTGAATTACCTATGGAAGTATTGGAAAACCAAGACCATTCATTGCATATTAAAGTTAAACATAATTGTTTAGACAAAGAATTTTTTATCATTATAGTCGATGCAAAATGTACTATGCTTCAAAGAATAACTGTTTGGAACAGTTTAAGAGAGATATTAGAAAACTCTACTAAGTGGATGGTGTTGGGTGATTTCAACTCAATAGTAAGTGCAGATGAACAACTATCGTGTTCCACTCGATATGTCAAAAGTATGGAAAATTTCAATAACATAATGCATGATTGTGAGTTAGAAGATGTTGGATATTTGGGTTTGAAAGTCACATGTCTAATAATATAAAGTGGAAGAGATTAGACATTGTGCTTTCAATTAGAATTGTAACGATTAATTTGATAATACCTACGTTAAGCACCTCTCTAGAATAAGTTCAGACCACAATCACTTAACCATTATATAACCAAAGGTGAGGAAAAACCTAAAGCTGCATTTCAATTTGAAAATATGTGGTTCATGCATTCTGGATTCACGGATATGGTTAAGAAGAATTGGAATACGAGTCTTTATGGTCCTCCAATTCATGCTATTTGGCACAAGCTAAAAAGACTGAAACAAAAGCTTAGAGCTTGGAAGTGGGAGGAATTTAGAACTATATTTAACTCTATTATTCAAGCACAATATGAAGTCATATTTAAAGAAATATGCAATGAGGATAAAAATAGTCCTCTAGATAGGATAAAGCTGGCCAAAGCTAAAGCTCACCTTCTTCAACTGTTCGAACGTGATGAGGCATTTTAGGAGCAGAAAAGTCAAATAGAATGGCTAAAATGAAGATAGAAAATCTAGAATTTCTCCATAGTTATGTTAAGAAAAATCTAAGAAGGAATAAAATTATATATATTTGGGTGATGGTATTTGAATTTAAGATCAAGAGGCTTTAGGAAATTACGTAGTAGATTATTTCAAAACAATATTGACTAGTCAATCTAATCTCTCTGAACCTGATGATATTAGCCTTATAATTTCTAAGATTATAACATAAGATGACAATAAAATCCTTATGTTTCCTCCAACTAAGGATAAAATATTTGAAATTGTAATGTCTCTATACACTAATAGTGCAGTCGAGGTAGATGGTTTTGCTGCCAAGTTTTTTCAGACATGTTGGATTATTATCAAGAAGGACTTATGTGAAGATGTTAAGGAATTTTTCAATGTCCATTCTAGACCCAGTGGAATCCATGCGACAACAATTTGTCTTATTCCAAAGGTCGATAATCGTCAAGCTTGAATTGACTTCAAAGCTATAAGTATTTTCACTATGTTTAACATGATTCTTTCAAAAACTTTAAACAAGAGGCTCTTTTTCATTCTTCCTAAAATTATCTTTGAGGTGAAACGAGTAATGCCAAACAAAGAAACATTCATGAAAATATTCTCATTGCATAGGATTTAACCTATGAATTTAATCTAAAAACTAGGGGTCGTAATATCATGCTCCAGGTAGACATGTTAAACTCCAGGAAGCTTTTAGGTTTGATAAACATTTTATAAATTTAATCTTAAAGAGTATTAAATAATACAAGCTACTCAATTATGGTAAATAGTGTTCTAAGAGGATTATTCAAATTTAATAAGGTAGTAAGGTAAGAAGATCCTTTATCCCAAAGCGTTTTCATTATAGCGGAAGAATTCTTAATTACGGGTCTTAAAAATATGTTTGAAAACAACCAAGAGTTGACATATAAATCCATGAGTGAGATAAATACACATGCATTAAAATTTGCAGATGATTTTCTTATTTTTGCCAATGGATCTTCCAAAAGTATAAGAAATTTGATTCAATTCCTCGAAACGTATCAAGATTCTTATAGCCAGAGTGAAGATATTGGAAAACATGACTAGATGCAATCATAATATACTTCCATTGAAATATTTAGGAATAACTATAAACACAAACAACAAAGCTCACAATTATGATGCGCCTGGTAAAGATCAGAAATTTCTCTAGGTTGTTTTAACCATCTAAGTACTCATAGAGGTTGTCTATATTTAAATTGGTTGTTGCCTCAAGAAAATAAGGTACAATTAAATATGACGGTGCATGTGATCTATCCGGTGAAGCCAGTGGAGGGGATTTAATTAAAAATAATCAATGAGACATAATTATGGCTTTTGGTAGAACATATGGAAACCAGTCCTCATTAATAGCTGAATTTAGAGCTTTACTAGATAGACTTATTATATGTAATGTCCTAAATATTAAATCCTTGGATATTGAGACTGACTCCAAACTAGTAACATAAATGTTAGCCTTTGGAAAGCCTCCTTGGTATCTTGAATCTATTCTAAATTGTTGTAGGTCCTTAAAAACTTCAACCATTAGGAGTTCCCATATAGAGAGCATAACCATGCTCTCATTTGGTCAACTAAATTGGATTTCAAGATAAAAAAGAAATTTGAGTGGAATCAAAGTAAAATTCCAGCCCCTTTAAGGGACATTACTCTCCTCGAAAGTCTCGAAACTCGGTATCTTAAGATTGAAGATTAAGATTAATGGATTAAATAATTTAAGATGGTCCTAATTATCAATTTGATTCAAGTTTGTAAATACGATATTAAATGTAAACTCGTTTGTTAATTGGATCTTTTATTTTTATCCTATTATATTAATTATATTTTCTATTTTAATTAAGTTTCTTATTAATTTGGTTTTTTTATTTATTAGGTTTTATAATTAAGGGATCAAAATCTTATAAGAGTCGTTGATCAATGGGCTTTAATATGAAGCGTTTATTGTAAGAAATTAAGATATCCCCTTAACCTATAAATAAAAAAAGATTTGGTATACAAGGGGCAATGTGTGAATCACTGACTATATAGTTATGTGAATCACCTCATCTTTGTAACAAATTTTGATTGAACATTTTATGTTTAAGAGTTTTTCTGTAACCTATTGATTTATAGAGGAGTGTATGTTCATGTTGATGTAGGTTTATTTCCATAACCAAAACACAATAAATTTATCTTGTATGGTTGGTTTTATTTTACGCTTCCTTTTGTTTGCTGCTAACCTTAAATATGGTAAATTCTTCTTCTTAAGATTTGATAATTACACCTCGATTATTGCCTTGGACAAACGAGTTTCCCCAAAAAAATAGTACGGTGAGCGTAGGATAATAATAGAAGGAGTAAATCGGTTTTCGATTTCAAGGCTGGAGAATATATCTCGTTTAATACTGAAAGCCAGTAGATGAATTTCATGAATCTTAGCATATAAACTTTTGATAGATCAAATGAATTTAACCTCTTAAGAACTAAAGTTAAGGCTTACCTAGTAGAAAAAAGACTGGTTGTTGTTCTCGATAATAAACTTACACAGGTTGATGTCATTGAACTATCCAAAGTCTCATATCGTTTTCACATTGAGCTATGATTATGAAGTTCTAGGAGAGGTATGTAGAGATACTACGACTCTAAGAATATGGAATCGGTTAGAGGCGATTTACATGAAGAAATCATTGGTGAACAAATTGTATATGAAGAAATAGCTTTTCACGATGTTTATGGATGATAGCACAGTATTCCAAAGGCATCTATATGATTACTCACACTCGACTTGAATGATGTTGGTGTGAAGATGGATGAGGAAGACCAAGAAATTATTATCTTAATTTATAGATCAAACGATTACGAACACTTCATATACACCACGATCTAGGTATACAACTCGCTTACGATCGGAAACGTCAAGAGCGTCTCGAGCTCCAAAGATCTTTACATGAATATTGTTTTGAATGGTGACTCTAAAGGTACGGACTGAGTGTGAAAGGTTGGTGAGGAAAAAAATATCCAACAAAAGGGAAGAAAACTCCCAGTCAAATCCCAAAGGGGTTGCGATTGGTTCAAAATTATTATTTTTACATGCAAGTAGAAATGACATATCAATAGGAAATTCTTGGAGAATAGGGGAGACAATAATTATCAAAATACCAAAACCGGAGATGCTGCAACAATATCTGATGATTGTGGGTAAGCTAATGAATTAATGACTTTTTATTCTTTCATGTACAACGATAAATAGATGTTGGATTCAGATTTTATCATTTCATATGACTTCCAATAAGCATTGATTTGAAGACCTAAGAATTCTTGATGGTGGAAGTTTCATTCTATGAAATGACAAATCTCATAATTTCAAAAGTATTGGAATGGTTTGGCTCAAGTTATTAACAAACTTAAGCAAATTATTAACAATGTAAGGTATGCATCCAAATTTAACCATAACCCTCTTTATATTAGGATGTTAGAAGAAGAAGGGTTTACCTATATGGGTCTGTCTAGTATGGTGAATGAATCTACCAGGTTGTGACATCATCAGACGAGGAATTTAAACGAGTGAGGACTAGGTGAACTCAGTAAACATGGATTGGTTGACGTCATATAGTTTAGAAGCTGCGATTTTGAGAAAGTTATGTAATAGGTTACAACAAGATTGCAAAGTTTCTACCTACCAACCAGACACCCAACAGACTAATTGATTATGTTTATTCAGACTTTTGGGGTCTAACACGAGAACTACTATAAGTCGTACAAATATCGTTGATTGATGACTATTAAAGAAAACTATGGATTATATTTTTGAAGATAAAAAATGAAGTGCTTGTTGCATTTGTGAAATGGAAGTCTTTTGTAAAAAACAAATAGGGAAAACGTTAAAAAAGCTTCTGACTGATAATGGTTTCGAATAACTGAACAAAGAGTTTAATATGTATTTTACAAAGCTTGGTTTTTCTAGACACCAAATCATAAGTGGGATTCCCCAACATGATGCGTTTGTTAAGAGAATAAATTAATTGAACTTCCTAGAACAAGTTAGATGTATGCTTCATACAGCTGTACTGATTCGAATATTCTAGGGAGAAGCCGTGACAATAGCTGCATCCATCATTAAAAATATTTCATCTACGATGCTTAAGTTTTTTGTCCTCGAGACCACTAGATTGGAAAGAAACGTAAGTTGGAAAATTTTGAAAGTATTTGGATGTGCCCCCCTACACACATGTGAAGCAAGATAAGCTTAGGCCAAAAGTATTAAAACGTTTTTTCTTCGGCTCTCCAAAAATATAAAATGAAATAGGTTTTGGTTCTTTAAACCTGGACATTATAAGGTTTCGATACGTAGGGGGTGTGGTTTTTAATGAAGATTACATGTCATTGGAGAAGGCGATGGGGACTCAATCTAATAATATCGAGAAGATATGTGAAGTTTGATGACTCCAAAAATATTCGAGGGGAAAAAGCGTCTAAAAGATTTCAGGAAAATTCACACATATGTTAGAAAGATAAGATAAAACGGGAATTCTAGAGAAAGGAGTAAATAAGTAAAAATTATTCATCTTTACATTGAAAAGGTAGATTGCCCTATATAGTAATAGTGATGGGTTTGTTGGCCTACATGGGTAGCTTATTTTTTGCTATTCCACCCTAATAACTTACTAAAATTAAAAATATATACTCCTTATGACACAAAATATCCTCAATATTACACATTTTTTGGGGTTTATATTATAAAATAAATACAGTTCTATATTTAGCAGGTTCGACGTACGGGTCGGATAAATCCTACCCTTAGAAATACCCCCTAATACTTACGAATATTTTTTTCTCGTGCCCTTACTCCTTATGAAAGTAGTCTACTCATGTAATATGCTCTTAATGGTAAAGTGTGAAAATGTGGTGAAGAAACCGTTCGAATTTCCCATATAAATATCCGTTGGGGTGTGAAAAGATAACTAAAAGACTTTTCCACTCCCCAATGTAGGTGTTTGTTGGGCCTTCAAAGTGTTTGTTGTGTTCTCGTGATCCTCAATATAAATAGGTTATATATTCTACCATTATTCTCACTTCTTACTGATTTTAGACATAAATATAGAAACTCTTGTGATCTTGCCATTGTAAACTCCAGTTTCTAGTTTGATCGTTGTCGTAAAATCTTTTCAGGCACAAAACTTAGCCCTCTTTCATCATTTGTTACCCCACAATCTCTTCAGAATTTTATACGAGAAGTATGCGACCATATACGACAAGATGTCTTGGAATCAAAGATCACTCGCATATAAAAATGAATTATGGACCATTCTGTTGAAAAAGAGCTCGTGGAATGAAAATCCATTTCTCCAGACTGACATTACTTATTTGGAGTTTACCTTGCCAGAAAGGATTTGTAAACAAAAAGAGACTTTAAAGGAAAATAATCTTCTTATGTTGACATATAACAAGCATATGACTGCTACCCAAAAAGTTAAAGAGGATAGGAAAAGGTTGTGAGATGCTTATTTTCTAAAGAGCAATCTCAAAAGGATTAAGCGGTTGCACTTGATGCTTATATTGACGAATGCATAGGGTCGTTAAATCGACGATACACTAGAGTCAAGTCTCCGTTGTTCCTTAGATTTCATAAAACTTTTACGTATTTGAATATTGGCTTCAGAAGAGGAATGTCCCGCTAATATCTCATTCGAAGATGAAGTGGGTCTATAAGTGAGTCCGAAAATGAAATCTCCAAATAAAATTAATCAATATAAGATCGTGAGGATAGTCATAAAACAAACCAAGGCAAAACAACCAATAATAAAGCTAATGCAATTCCATGTATGGAGAGGGAATATTTGAATTTCATATTTTATAAATGCTAGTTTTTTTGTTCCCATTTAATTATCGTATAATTTTTTTATTTCTAATAATCCCTTCAGATTCCTACTAGTTGAGAGTGTTCAAAACCCAACCAGTTACAAAGATTTTCACAGCATTAAAAATATTGAGCCCCCACTATTGACCAAATATCGGTGGAACCTTTAAGCATGACTAACTAGTATTGGAACCTATTAACAATACCAACTAGTGTGTTGAACCTTTTGAGGATGACCAACTAGTGTTGAGACCTATCAAAAATGACCAACTAGTGTTGGAATCTTTTAAGCATGAAAAACTAGTGTTGGAACATTTTAAGCATGACAAACTAGTCTTGGAACCTTTTAAACATGACCAACTAGTGGTGGAACCATTTAAACATGACCTAGTAGTCTTCGAACCTTTTATACATGACCAACTAGTGTTGGAACCTTTTGAACATAACCAACTAATATTGGACACCTTTAAAGTAAGATTATGGGTCTAAAATTTTCGGACCGACTGAGTTCTCTCCGGCGGACTCAAGATGCATATTTCCTGCTCATTAAAGTCTGATAATGAAGGGATATTAGATGCGTAATCGTCATTTTCTCTTCGAACAAATCAAGTTCATCTCTTCTGGCTTCATCATTTCCCACCTTGGAATTGTTCGTTATTATGTCTGATGATATGGTGGCTTCAGCAGGGGTTACTACATCGATATCATAAACTAATACAAACGGTGATTCTTGGATTGTTTCCCTGAAGGTCGTTCGGTAAGTGCATAATACTTCCCGTGGATAATTTAGCCATTTTCTGACGGCCCCCCTTTAATTTTTTTCTTAACCACCGAGAATACTTATGTTTGTAATTTTAACTTACCCATTGGCCTGAGGGTGGAAAGGTACCTGAAAGAAATATTGGATACTTTTGGGAGAGTATAATGCTTTCATGTCCTTGTTATAAAATTGATGGTCGTTATATGTGGTGATCGTCTTTGGGACTTTGAATCTCCAACATATATTAGATTGAAAAAAAATAATATTATCGTTTTCTTTAGTTCCAGACAAAGGCGCGGTTTCCACCCACTTAGAGAAATATTCAACAGAAACTATGATGGGTTAACATCTCTCGGAGGCCATAGATAACGACCTGACTAAGTCCAAACCCCGTATATCAAAAGGCAATGCCTCAGAAATTTATTCAAACACTATTGTTGGCACATGTATTACATTTTCCAATCGCTGGCATATATCACTTCTTGTGATAAGTTCTTTGGAATCAAATATGATGGAAGGATAATAATATTTGTCCAATAAAACTCATTTTATCATTTTTTTTAAACCCACAATGAGCCAACCCTTCTATATCATGCAAATCGAATAGTACCATCTATGACTCGTTAGTTCTAACGTATCACAATAATAGTTGACTTAATTATTGTTTTTGTAAAGAATGTCTCCAAAAACCGCAAAACCATGTGCCTTAAGTCTTAGTTTTTTAGCCAATACTTTATCTACTGGTACAGTCCCTCTAATCAGGAATTCTTTAAGGTCATGCCTCCAATCTTTTTCCAGACTAGTCAAAATTTGCAACGCTTCTTCTGTGTCCAGATTTTGTTCAAAGGCTAGTGTTATCAAAGGATTGTCTTGTTCAAGTATCCATAAGTATCCTTAGGAGTACAATATAGTTTCTAAGGAATCAATAATAAAAAAAATCCTAGTGAACATGTTCATACTGAGCGCCATCGAACAAGGTCATTAGTTATTATAACGTTTTTTGAGTACTTGACTAGATAATCTTTCCTTGCTTTGGCCTAGTTTGATATGTGGTTTACTAAGAATTTGGAATCGTTTATCAGACAAACACTTTTTACACCACAAGTTTGTGGAAGTCGCAAACTCACCAAAGTTGCTTTATACACTACTTTGTTGTTAGATGCTCTGAAGCCAAAGTGTATCATTTGATAAATTACTTCTCTGGATGGAGCTACTAATTGAACCCCTGCTCCACAAGATAAAATGCTCGAGCTTTCATCAGTTTGAATATCCCACTCGTCTGTTGATACGTCAATATCTAGTTTTTTTCCAGGTCACTTGGAATGTAACGCCACTAAAACATTTTCTAAGCCATGTGCTTTGATTGTTGTATGAGGTTCAAAATTGATGTCTCAATCTTTGATTTTCTCTGACCATTTAGTCATGTAACACGATATATTAAACTTTTACAGCTCAATTTTACTCGAAAAAGGTTTCGGAAGACAACCGAATGGGCTTGGAAATATGGTCTTATTTTTCGTGCAGACACAATTAAACCCAAGGATAGTTTTTCAACTTTAAGTACTTTTATTTTCAGAATCTAACAAATTTTTACTCACATAATATACTAGAAGATAATATTGGACCTCTCTGACCAACACTTCACTTACGTTTTAGTCTGATACTGTCACATAGACAAATAAATTTTCTCTCACAATTGGCTTAGTTAAAATTTATGGAAATAATAAATGATTTCTTATCTTGATAAAAGCTTCATCGTACTCTGGAGTCCAATTAAAATGATTTGTTTTTTATAACTTGAAATAATAAAGCACATTTGTCTGATGATCTTGATATGAATATGTTTAGAGCAGCCAACCTCCCCATTAATATTTGTTTTCTTTGATGGATCTAAGATGATCCATATCAGTTGAAGCATTCAACTATACTAGATTTGCTTCAATTCGTTTTTTGCTAATTATATAACCCAAGAATATTTCAGATCTCACCCCGTATGTATATTTTTTTGGATTCAATTTCAAGTTTATGGCCTTTAAGTAACAAACATATTCATGTAGATAATAAATTGATCCTCTTCTCTTGTGTTATTTACCAATATATATTCAATATAGGCAGCGATATTTCTTCCGTTTTAGCTGGTAAAAATATTTTTTCACTACTTGATGATAAATAATCCGTCAAGTTTTCCATCAAAACCACATTACTTTGTAACAATACATAACTTTATTGGTTATGAATGTAGTGTTGTCTTGGTCGTTCGTATTAATCTATATATGCTTATAGCCGACAACACATCCATAAATGATAGGAGTTTGTCATCCAAATTTAAGTCTACTAGTTGATTAATTTGAGGAACGAGAAATGGGTCATTCAGACAATCTATATTTCGATCGGTAAAATCAACACATATTCTTCATTTCATATTCTTATTTTTTATAAGCACTCGATCTTCTATCCATAAAATGGTATTTAGATTTTCTAATGTGGCTTACTTATGATAACTGATATACTTCTGCTATAATATCTTTATATTTGTCAACAAAAAACGTTCTTTATTTTTGAATTATAAGGCATACACTAGGGCATACAATAGGTTTGTGAAAAATAACACTCGTAGGGACCCCTGTTATGTCTTTTGTACACCATGCGTACACATGAAAATTTATTGACAAAAAAATTATATGTTGTTCTTTTCAACAGGTAATAGCAGAATAACTAATTTTCAAACTGCTACCGTTCGGGAATGTGTTAGCTTCAGCATTTTCATTAAGTATTATTGAACTTGAGGTATCCTTGGATCATCTACAATTCGAGATTTTGTTCTAATAAATTAATTCTCTTCAGAGCAGTACAACACTATTTCGCCACTATTTAGCTACTCTAGACAACTCTTACTTGACTTCAAATAATATATTTCAAACATTGATGAATAGTAAGGAAATAACATGCATTCTAGATAACTAAGACCTACCTAAAATAATTTTTAATGATGTTAGATCATATACCAGTATGAATATTACCCTTATTGTCTTCTTCAATAACCATTTGCCTACTAGTACATCCCCTTTAAACTCCTCAATGGCATCGACGGTAATACCGTTAAAGCCTAGTATTGCTCTATCTGATTAGAGTATGAATGAGGCTCTTCTATTTGTTTGTATGTTGAGATAAAATGGATGTTAGCCTAACTTCCCGTATCAATTAAGATCCTTTGAGTTTTGGTTCATTCAATGGATGCTCCAATAATCACAACATCCTCATGAGCTCTGATTACCTCATTTAAATAATATTGTAAAAAATAATAAAAGGTAATGGATCTCTGTAAAGATGGGTCAATATTCTTCCCACTCTTTCGGTCGTTAAGCTTACATTATGCCTTTTATGTGAGCTACTTACCATTAACGATCATAGTTTGAATTTCATGCTTTAAATTTATGTAATTCCTCGTATCATGACTGGTATGATTGTGATATTTTCAAAATTAGTTATTTTTTCTTCTGTCACTCTTTGAATTGGGAGGGTTTTTCTGAATTACATAAAATTATGTGTCTTTATTGAAAATAATAGTATCACGCTCTGTCAGCTCTGTAAAGTTATTAGGTCGGACCCTTTAGTTCACTTTGGGCCTCCGTTACTAAATATGAGGTTGGTAGTTTACCGTCGGTCGAGGCGACATTTGACTTCTCTTTTTGAACGTAAATTAGTCAAGGGTTTGGGATTGAAGCTTTGGACCTACTATATTTGATAAACCGGAGCAGGTGACTGTTGAATATGTCTTTGCAGAGAAATCAGTGTTAATTTCTTAGATTCTTCCATTTTGATATGTTCGTCGGACAGATCTAGCAAAGCATCAAACATAAGATCTTTCTTTGTTGTCACTATGTCAGCTAATTCTGGAAGGAGAAGCCCTTCTAAAAAATAAGCAATAACGACTTGCTCATAACAATCATCCAGACTATTCTTTGTAAAAATGAAGTGTTTGGTATAATCGTACAAGATTTCTCCAACCAACTGTCTGCATTGGAGTATACTTACCACCAATTGTGTTCTTGATTATACTAGTGGCCGTGATTAGTTGTTGCATAAAGACCCTGCTCGGATGGATTTGAAAATTGGCTATTAGCCTAGTAATCCAAAATTAGGTTTCTCGAACCTCCTTGCAACATAGCAGGACTTTCTTGGACCATAACTATAGTATGTTATTGTCTAGCATTATCTCCTCCAACCATCTTATCTTTAACCTTAGGTGGCTCATGCTTATCCAGAACGGTCGCGTTGTTTTTTTATCTTCTTTTGTTTTGAACCCTATATCGACTTGAATGCCTTTTTGAATAATGCCTACCACCAAAATTTATATTTTTGCTATAATTGAGATCACTCTTCAGAGAGGAAGAAAAATCCTCCAAATCAGATATAAAAAAAATTACTAGGTCCCAAAAGACTGTCATAATATTTGTCTTTTTATTCTTTTTTGAAGGAATTGTGGCTTACTTCTGATCGAAACTAGTTTCTTTGTATTTTACCTGATTTCTCAAGGAATCGGACTCAGTGTTATCGCCCTTCGAAATATCCTCCCCCCATTAGCATTTTGAGTTTCTGACCGGACATTTATTAGTTGAGCTAGCATTGTTTCATTTTGCGAATTTAACGCAGTGATTTCACTCCGCAATCAATCTCATTGCTCTTATAGGGTTAATTAATCGTGCTGTTCTTCATACTTGTATTACACTTGAGTGTCCCATGCCAACTGATCGGAACCTTCTCCAATATTTACTCTTAGTGTAACTACTGTAAGATCCACCCGCATCTGGGAACTCATTTCTCGCTATATCTGAAGTTGAGCCTAGCACCCTAATGGTTTTGGATGTGTGTATCCGGGTACTAGTCTAGGCTCCCAATATGGTCAACACTGATGACTCAAAAAATATCCAAGCGGAAAAAAGATATCTTGAGAAAAGTCACACGGATGTTAAATATGGTGTGGTTATTTCTGATCAAAGGGTATATTAAGAAAGAGTTTTAATTTTTTAGGAATTTAATGTCAGAGTGAAGTGTAGAGAGATGAAAAAGGTGTGTACTAGAAGTAAAGTTTTTTCTCACCCTCATAAATGAAGGTGGTTGGGGTATTTATACTTATGTTGTGATCCATGGGCCTTCCCGGTCGGATTATGGATTTAGGTAAAGACTAAATACCCATAAGCCCAAGACAGGAAATTATTAGCAGCCTATTGAGTCATAACCCACTTGATCATACTGTTCAATATGGCATGGTATCGAATATTTCCGAACTGCCCTTCGTAAAATGCAGCAAATCAGTTCTTAAGAAATCTGACCTTATCAGTAGCCCCTTTAGGTCTTGAAAAGATACTTTGGAAGAGCTAATTTAAAAAGAAAAATAAAACTTGGTATATATCCAAAGTGAATACTAATTTGTTTTGTATTCGAACTGAATCTTGATCCGATCCGAAAAGAGTAGTTTAAAGTTGGAAATTCCAAAAGTGAGTTTTTTGAAGTATGACACGTATCTCGTTTAGGTTCGATCTTTCAGCCGTTTTCTCTCATAGGTTCCTATACCTACTCGCTAAAAAGAAATTTAGGTGTAACCCCATGTTTCCTAGCCCCTAATCATTACCTTTGATCAATTTATCTCCGCTAGGTGAAACCCACATACCTCTCACCTCTATATAATTTTTTTTATTGTTTTATCTCTCTAAAAGTTGAAGAAATTTCTAGATATAGAAAGCTTGATAACTTGATATTGTATCTGAGCAATTTTATATATTCACAGCCGGAAACGCTTTGGTGAAAGGAGGTTGGTTGAACTTATCTGATTTGGAAAGAACATGAAGAGAGGTAAGAATCACAGTTGGACTCCCTGCATCTCCTAGTGGAGAGATTGGCCAAACAAGGCAAAATACTGACAAAAGCTCATCATTATCAAGAATATCGATAATTTGAAAACCATCTTTTATCCCAACCATATCTCTTTTAGAATCAGAGTCTTTGGTTCAAGAGTTTCAAAAGCCTTTTCCTAAGGAAAAAAGCAGTTTCAAGTGTTAGGAAACCTTCACATTTTCTTTTTATGGGATCAGACACTGAAAATACAACCCCTCGAAGGGTCACACGCCTTTCAAAGTTAAAAGTAATCCTCCCTCCTTAAAACATGCTAGTTTGGAGACAATAAAGCCTCATGTAGATCCTAAACCATCTGATCAACAGTCAAACATAATGGAGGAAATTATGGAGGACAATAGGGAAGATACCCCCTTCAAGATGTCTGGATAAACAGAAGACACTGCACGAGATCAGACAACTAAAAGAAAAGTGAGGCTGTTCAACACTGAGTCACTCCCGGAGTGCCTGGATAGGCAAGTGGGGCCAAACTTTCACAAGGTTAGTGTGAGGTGCCTAATAGTTATTCACAAAATTTCTTATATGTATACCAATACTGCTGAACTGGGTCGGATCCAAACAAAATGGGGATTTCCGAACTCCGTTAAGGTGAGAATCTTAGTTACTCCGTAAACTTCCATGGACTCCAAGGCCCATGATTTAGTGGTGTATACTAAAGTGCTCAACTGGGGCCTTCAGTTTTCTTTGGACCCAGAAATAGTAAGGTATTTCCATTTGATAAGATTGTGCCCAAGTCAACTGAGTCTGAACGCATGGTATACTTTGCTGGCTAGTATTATGCCGTCTAGGCTATCAAAAATTCCCCTACCCATGGAGCAATTTGTTGTCGTGACGAGTCTATGCAAGAACCACCACATCCCTTTCAACTATTAGTAAATGGGAATTGATTACAAGGTGGTGAATGACCTGTTGGAGTCTGAGAAGCCATGAAGAAACCAATTTCACTTCATCGGTGGAACATGGGAGAATAGAAGAAAAATAAACTCCACTGACAATCCAAGGTGGTAATTTTCGTTCGGATTTTCATTAGTCTCCATATTCTATGTAGATACTCCGAACTGATTGTTGTATCTTCTTGTAGTATTTTCAAAAAAACGTTTAGAGCACTTGGAGGCAGGGAAAGCTACCTTCACTAGTTTAAACGAATGAGCATCAGAGAACTAGGGACTTGCTTTCCACAACTGTTTCACCTCTGGAAACGTGTTGAGGGCTCACTTGTGGAATACTACGGGGAGTAGAGACCTTTCTTGGGAGCAACTGACCACTCATACTCCATCAGATGTTATTCTAAAGGACAAAATCAAGAACAACAAGAAGAAGATAACTGAAATCGACTTATCTCACCAAAACTCTAAAAGTCTTGGCTCGGAGAATCCAGGAGGAATCAACATCGTCTTCTTAGAGGCAGTTGAAACCATAGTAAAAGAAACTGGTGGGTCAGACCATCAGCCTCAAATTAAGAAGAAAAATAACAAGAGACGCAAAAAGGGCAACGACCAAGAAGCTTTAAAGAAAAACAAAAGTAGCTTGAGGACAAAGATAATACTTCGTCCTTCATAACTTCCTCCTCCCCCTCCTACTGACCTTCCTCCAATATTCCCACCAGCCAAACAGCCAGCTACCAAAGGAGATGTTAATTTGGATGAATTTTGTAACATGTACTTTAGTGATCTTGATAAAGATGACTTCGAACGGACCTTTCCTTAAGCCACCATAACCAATGTTATAACCTATAATGGTGATTCATACGAGGTATCAAGTGAGAATGGTACTTTGAATCATGCCATCTTGGGTTATATCCGTCCGATAGTTGATTTAGAGAGGCAAGTTAGGGATCAAGGAAAGGACATATCTTCCCTAACCACAGACAATCAGGAATTGAAGAATTCCCTTTCTTCCACACAACAGAAAATGGAAATTGTACTTAAAGAGAAAGAGGAACTGAGCTCTGAACTTACCCTGGTTAAGGCTTCCCATGAGGATATCAAGACCAAGTATTCCGAACTGGAAACTTCCACCTCTACTGAGATCAAATCGTTGAAGGACCAACAAGTTACCAATCACAGCACTATCAATACTTTATCCGAAGAAAAAGGTAGGTTAGAGAAGCTTCTCAACGAGAAAGAAGATGAAAATGCTTCTTTAATAAGAAAACAAGCCCAAAAGATAGCTGCAGGAATAGATAAGTATGCTCTCGGTGTGTTGGATTCTTCGCAGAAAAGGAATGAAGAGTTAAGTCGGATATGGTTCTGCTATTGCATGAGACCTTTCCAAAGAAAAGGTTGGGCTTTTATTGAAATACGTACCATACGTACCTTTTTATACCATGCGGGGTGAAGATAAATATGATTATTATTCACGATGTGATAATGACTCTGATGAAAGAACCGATGAAAGTTCCAGCACTGACACCAAGAGTCCCACCTAAGATGTAGGTAAAGAAAAAACTGCAGGAAATGAGTACTAAGGTTGTTATGTTTTCTTTTGAAATTTAAGACTAAAGTACTTGGATGACCAAGCCATTTTGTATCATTTTAACACTAAAGTTCTTAAATGACCAAGGCATTTTGTTTAATGGTTGATCATATATTTTTTTCTGATCAGGGTTTAATATAAATTACTCTTCGTAAATATCAATTCCTCTTATGTTCTAATATTTAATCAGTATTTAATTCTTCGAATGTGATTAATTATTGTTTAGCTCATCGAATTCCTCTAAAAAACAATGTTTAATAAATCTGATCACTTCCAAGATATTTTATTTAAATGATGGAGGATGTTGAATAAACCTGATCACTTCAAAGACATTTAATTTGAATGATGAAAGGTGTTGAATAAATCTGATCACTTCAAAGATATTGCATTTAATGATGGAAGTTGTTGAATAAATCCGATCAATTCAAAGATATTTCATTTGAATGATGGAAGGTGTTAAATAAACCCATCACTTCATGCTCAACACTATTCTTGAAAGAAGGCATAAATTATTTATTGATTTAAAACCGGACACCTCATTAAAACCTCCCTGCGCCACCGAGATAGAAAAGAGTATGCCTCCAAATATTTACATTGATATATGACAATATAAATATTTACAAGATAATATTATTCTAAATACAGCCTGAGATGTTCAATGTTCTAGGGGTACTTCAGCAGATTTCCTTCTTTATCCCAAAGCCTATACGTTCCTTGTTTAATTTTCTCACTTATGATGTATGGTCCTTCCCACTTGGAGCCAACTTACCGAACTGTCTTTCCTTAATGTGTAAGAAAATTTTTCTTAACAATTTATCGTCTATTTGAAAATCCATTCATTTTACTTTAGATGCATACCTGCTTCTCCTTAAGCCATGATAATGCATAACCCTCAAATGTGTCTTTCCTATTTTTTCTTCAATAAGATCCAACTGATTGCTTACCGCTATTTCATTAGCTTGTTCAACATAATTTTATATTCTGAAAGATGGTAGTGTCGCTTTTATAGGCGTGATCGCATCCATCCCATAGACAAAGACAAAGGAGATTCTTGGGTGGCTGTTCGTGAAGTAATTCGATAGGCCCACAAAATTTCTTGCAAATAGCTTGGCAATGAATTTTGTTTTGCACACCTTTATTGTAGGTCAATAGTACCCTACTAACAGAACCCTCATGGTTCATGTCTTAAATCCACAATGTGGAAATCCCTCTTCATCGTGAAGTTCGGATAGAACCTTTTAGGATTCATCAAATCCTAAGCGACACAGGAAGGGTCTGCTGAAAGATTTCATATGAAGAACTTTTCTTAATACCATGAGCCTTATACTTAATCTTTTTAGTTGGGCTTTATCCGAGGAAAAACTTCATCGGAAATAAACTAAAAGATATCATACCTACATGCTTTGGGTTGAAGAACAAATATGCTCAAATTTTATTCATCCTCTTTACCCTCCTCTTGGCTTGAATCTGTTGAGGGGCATTCCTGCATCTGAATCCATGGGTAGGCTTCAGAATAGGCTATGGTTGCTAAGGATTCAGCCATAGTATTTTCAAATCTGGGGACATGTTCGTATTGGATACCTTTAAAGCCTGTAGCAACTTCCCTTGGTATCAACAAATATTTATCAATTTTTCTTTTTTAGCTTCAGACTGTCCCTGAGCATAATGGATAAGTAGTTGGGAGTCACTCATCAATCAGACTCTCTTTGTTCGATATATCAGGGCTAATCTTAGACTGAAAATGGTTGTTTCATATTCTAACTCATTGTTGGAGGCTTTGAAACCAAAAAAATATAGCTTGATACATAGTATCACCATAAAGGGAAGTTAAAAAAATTCCAGCCCCACATCCCATGGTACTAGACCCGCCGTCTGTTCGGATTACCCATTCTTTCTTAGACTGGTTTTCTGGCCTTTGCTCACAAGGCCTTTCAGTATGAAATTCTACTAAGAAATCAACCACAACTTGAGCCTTGACTGCAGTTCGAGGCATAAAATAAATATCATAATCACTCAATTCAACGGACTTCTTGGTCATGCTGCTTGATATATCAGCCTTTTGTAGAACATTCTACAAAGGAAAAGATGTTCAGGCAATAATTGAATGTGCTTGGAAGTAAGGCCTCATTTTCTTGGCTGCTAATACAAATGTCAACGCTAACTTTTTTAACTTCAAATATCTCTTTTTTGCTTTCAATAGACTCTTGCTTATATAATACACCGGACGAGGATAGTTTCTTGGTCATGCTGCTTGATATATCAGCCTTTTGTAGAACATTCTAAAAAGGAAAAGATGTTCAGATAATAATTGAATGTGCTTGGAAGTAAGGCTTCATTTTCTTGGCTGCTAATACCAATGTCAACGTTAACTTTTTGAACTTCAAATATCTCTTTTCTGCTTTCAATAGACTCTTGCTTATATAATACACCGGACGAGGGTAACTATCCACTTCTCTTACTAACACAACACTTACTGCAAACTCTAATACAGTTAAGTACATATAAAGTTTCTCCCCTGAACAGGGTTGAACAACATCTTAGGTGAAGACAAATGATTCTTGATTTCAAGGAAGGCTTGATCACATTGTGGAGACCAATTGAAGTCTTTGGCACGCGTTAACACTTGGAAAAATTGAGCACACTTGTCAGATGACCTTGAAATGAACCTAACGCAGCAAACCGTCCGGTCAGTCTTTGAACTTCTTTAGTGTTTTGAGGAGGATCCATAGCCAATACATCGTTGAGCTGATCCGAATCATGCTAAATTCCTTTTTCACTTATAACATATCCTCAAACATTTTCAGACTTGACCCCAAAAACACATTTCTCCGGGTTTAGTTTCAAATTGATGGCTTCTAAGTTAGAAATATTTTCTTGAATATCAGATATATGTTCATCTTCCTCGAGGCTCTTCAGCATCATGTCATCTATATATACTTCCATATTCTTGCCAATCTGACTAGCAAAGGCTTTATTTACTAAGCTTTGATAAGTGGCCCTAACATTTTTCAATCCAAATGATATCACATTGTAGAATTGAATCCCTCTATCAATGATGAATGTAGTATGATCCTGATCAATTGGATCCACTTGTATATGATTATAGCCCCAAAAAACATCCTTAAAGGACATAAATTTGTTGCCCGACGTAGAGGCCACCAACTGATCTATCTAGGGAACTGGAAACAGATCTTTAGGACACACTCTGTTAAGATCGATGAAGTCAGTTCACATACACCATCTTCCATTATTTTTCTTGACCAAAACAGGATTTGATGTCTATAAAGGATATTGGGATTCTTTGATATGGCCCATTTTGGTTAACATATCCACTTCTTGTACTATCACATCGGTTTTTCCTTTAGAAAAAGTCTGTCTTCTCTGAACTACTGGCCCAACATCAGATCAGACCGATAACTTGTGGCATATCACTTCGGCTGGAACTCTAGTCACATCATTATTGTTCCATGCAAACACATGTAATGTTAGATAAAAAATAATACTTTGTCTTTCAAATTCGATGGCAACTTAGTTCTGATCATGACACTTTCGCCTTAAGCAAAGGAATAGATTTCAACTTCCTCAATAGTTATTATAGCACTATGAGCCTTCCTTGGATCATCTATCTCATTCTGATGCGTGGAAAGCTTCAGTAGTTTCTAACCCTTGTAAACTTTTGATGCCTCCAATGTCTTGTAAGTAAGGGTAGTAACATAAAATTTTATGACCACCTACTGGCTACTTCGAACAACACCCACTTGTCCCCCTATAGCGTACTTTAGATGTTGATGTATTGTGAATGCTACAGCATGCATCCTAGAGAGCGAAGACCTTCTAAATATGGCATTATACAATGTGGGACAATCAACTACCACAAATAACACTCTTACCAACTTTTTAAAACGCTCTTTACCCAATAACACTTCATCTGCCAGTAAACCCTACAATATTTCTATTTGATCGATGAATGACCGAGGGATTCGTCATTTGTTTGTAAGTAGTGAAAAATAATACATTTTCCGAACTACCAGTGTCAATGAGGATCCTTCGGACGTCATTACCCCGAATTGATGCTTCTATTACCACTTCATCTTCATATGGGCAAACAATATCTCTTAAATAATCCTCATCAAATACTATGAAAGGAGTATGGGTCTAGTACAAGTGTGTAGACATCTTTTCTTCCAACTGGGTAGTCAAATTGTTAACATGCCTCTTTCTTGAACAACTCGAAGGTGCTGTTACAGTGTCTCCTCCAAATATGGTCAAATATTCAAAAAGTTATACTAGAGCGGAAACGTTAGCTGATTTATCCACTATTACCCCACTTGATTCTAGTCTGGATCGGGATCAAGATATTCGTTATCAACATCAAATATTTCAACAATCATCACAGTGTTTTCATGTCTCGAAGTCCCTGGAGCAGTTGATGAAGGTGTTCACGACGCACTGGTACTTGGTCTGTTTTCCCCTTTCTTTTTAACGAATGCACCCAATTTTCCCCTTGATGAGATTTTGTACTTCCTGTTTTAGTCCTATAGAATCATTTGTCTCAAGACCCACGTCATTATGGTACTTACAGTAGCGAGTACTTTGAGTCTCACTAGGAGACTGTAATGGGGTTGGAACTCTAAAATTAACCTCATTTTTTGTTTTGTCATAAATTGTTACTACACTCTCCTAGCTCAGCAAACCATTCAGGTTGAACCCAATGACCTATTTTATTTTTGCCTTGCTGATTTTGGTTAGACTGATTTTTCCTGGCTCGGTGAGATCCCTATACGAACTCTATTGGTTTATATCCGGACTAGGCTATTAGTTGTGGAGCTGGTACGGAAGCAACTGATATGTTCTGACGAGGGACTCTGGTCTTTTTAGTTTATTCAACCGTGGTTTATTTTCCAACTTGATTTAATAGCCCTCCAAAAGTCATCGTTTTTTTCCTAGTCACTGAATCGGCTAAGTCACACGTATTCAGGCCTTGTCTCAAAGAGGAAATAACCACTTGTTCAAAGCAATCAGCTAGCCCATTTTTTGTATTCACAAACCTACTTATATATTATTTTTAAGACTTGTTCGTTTCCTGGGAACAATGATTGATGATGTACCCATTCCCTTTAACCTCTTTGCTTCCTACGGATTGTCTTCAGAAAGAAACCTAGAACATATCAAAGTTCTTTATAGATCACTATAGGATGCTATTGTTCCATTTGATCGCGCTTCCTTTAAATTTTTGTCAAAAAACCCGGAAAATCAGTTTGTCATCATCATCAAAGTTCATAATAAAAGCTATCAAACCTTTTGGGAAGATGTCCAGACATAATTTTTGAAGATAGAGGCGATTGCCTCCAATTATGGCTACGGCTAAACACTGAATCTTCATTAGGGGTGGCAAAAATACATGGTTCAGATTGACATGCGAATTGGTCAATCAACATATGGTGAATGTGTTCATCAGCCGGACTTTTTATTTTCACTTGATACTATCTAATTCTGCCTCTTCCATCCCTTTTTCTCGAATGTTTTTTAGTCAATCTTAACTTCTTCTTCGCCCGATCTTCACTATTGCTAGACGAAAGTGATTCTTAGAGGTTTATATCATCGGGAGAACTATCTGAGTACTCCGAAGTAGTACTTACAGGGTGTTTAGAATAATGTGTTTTCTTAGATCTAACTCGAGTATTTGTAGACTGCTCATTTTCAGCAGGCTCATAGGTAGGATGGGGTCTGGACACATCAGACTTTTCCTTCATTCCTTTTTCAGCCTATTTCTGAGCCTGTAAAGCCTCAATTTCATCCCTCAGCTGGTCATGTTCCTCTTGCATGAACTTTCTTTCATCTGTGTTGTGGTTGACATGAGACACAGTAGTGTGCTCATTAACTTCTCTCACCCCCTCAACTTCCAGAGGAACTTCTTGTGAATTAGGATCCATCTGTTTTTGTTTCTTTTAAATATGCAATCCAGGCACCGTCACCTTTCACTATCGTGGCTAATCTGGTGTGGTGATTTCTGATCAAAGGGTATAATAGGAAAGAGTTTTACCTTTTTTGGAATTTAATGTTGGAGTGAAGTGTAGAGGTATGGAAGAGGTGTGTACTAGCAGTAAAGTTTTTTCTCACCATCATAAATGAAGATGGTTGGGGTATTTATACTTGTTTTGTGGCCCATCGGTCTTCCGGGCCAGACTATGGATTCAGGTCAGGTCTAAAGACCGATAAACCTAAGACAGGAAACGATCAGCAGCCTGCTGAGTCATAACCCACTTGGTCGTACTGTTCAGTGTGGCATGGTATCAAATATGTCTGAACTACCCTTCATAAAAGGAAGTAAATCAGTTCTTAAGAAATCCGACCTTATCAAAAGAGATAATTTAAACTAGAATTATAGATATATTAGCTGCCAAAAGTAGTAAAAAGTAATAATTGTCACCTTTTCCTAGAAATTGTACATTATCTTATATAATAATGATGGTAGGCTATTGGGCCTACATAGGTAGCTCAATTTTTAGAATTCCACCTTATTTACTTACTAACATTAAATATATATGCTCTTTATTATACAAACTACCCTCAATATTACACAGTTGTTTGGTACATATTAATTGGTTTAACACACGGGTCCGATAAATTCTACCCTTATTAGTACCTTCCCTAGTCTTTGCAAAAAATCTTAAGGATGATTAACTCTGGTGTTGCTTCGGATTTTTCTCATACCCTTAGTTTGCATTGTATTTGACCCTGTGATCCGAAACAGTTCGGGTCTGATAACCTTGTCTCCATTTATCATTGTTGCAGAAATTACTACTCTCGTGAAGCATGCACTACACTTGTTTTACTCCCTCGCACATTTCACGAAAGTATGCAACCCACAAAATAGGCCCTTAGTGGTGAAGAGTAAAAATATAGTGAAGAAATCATTTCACTTCTCCATGTAAATATCCATTGGGATGTGAAAATATAGTTAAGAGACCTTTCCATTCCACAAAGTAGGTGTCCATTGGGTCGTTGAAAGATATCTTTTAGGCTTTCGAAATCGCGTCAATAAATCGATCATATCTTCTCTCATTATTCTAACTTCTTGTTGATTTTAAAGACAGAGAGAGAATTTATTGTTCTTATGCCACTATAAAATGCAGTTTCCAGTTTGCTCGTCATCACAAAAAACGTTTCCTACACAAATCTTAGCCCTCATTCATTCTCTGTTACTACATAATCGCTTCGAAGTTTTATGTTTCGAATTGACATGGCTCTAGAAGACTCATTGTCAATTTTTTAGCAAGGCGAGGCAAAACTAACTGTCGTGATTGTAGATAAAGTACACGTTCATATTATTCAGGTGTTCAATTCTTAAGGAAGCACATCAAGAAGAAAAAAACTAAACTGGTTGAATATTTATCTTATTTAAATCCTTCGACTTAAACTTCAACAATAAAACCCTACCCCTCCAGACCAACTCTTTCTTAAGGAAACAAAAATATCGATCGTGTTTTATTTCAATTGGTCAATCTGACACTAAAGAGACCATCCTTCCAAAATAACTATTCACTACCTATGGAAAAAAAAGGCTCTCCCAATCACTAAGAAAATAAATCGAAGAGGTTCAAGAGGATCCCTCTGGCATGTCATACTTCCTCAGGAGAATCGTTTGGGTCTGAAGGGAAATTTGTTACTATAGCATATGGGATTCCTTCAACCCAAGCTATACATTTATAAAAGAATTTATGAGTGCTAATAATAGCATAATAATTACTAAAAATAACCTTATGTAGTTAGTTGAGAAATTAAATATTAGATTATGTCATATAAGCTTAAAATAAATTATTCTTTTATATCACAATGATCTCAATTTTTTATATACATTTTATGATATTATGGAAGCTGGAGTTGGATTATTTCAATTACACCAAAAAAAATATAAGGCACAAAAGTTGCATAAACTCAATTATTTTGTTAATCATAAAGAACTTAAATCATTTTTTAAAACCTTTTATGATGTTGTGAAACCTCATATTAATGTTATATCATAATTAATGAAAATTATATTTTTAATTTTTTATTGAATTATTTTACATAAATTGATTACAAAATATATTATTTTTATATGTTTGTGGATCTTCATAATAGATTATTCTAATTATGGTTCTTGATGAGGTTAATTATTTTCTCCCTAAAGAACTACAATTACATATTCCGAAATGGGGATTTGGAATGAGCATTCTTACAACTAGAAGATGATCGGTAGTAAAATATCAAATAATTATTAATTGAATCTTAACAAATCGTTCTTTATTCTTCTTTAGATATCGAAGTTATTCAATGATTGCTTCACCTCAAACTTAATATCTTCAAAATTATTATATTGTCTTAAACCTAAATTTGAAATGACAAACCTAAATTTGAAATGACTATTACTATATTAGAAGCCTATTTCTCTTTACTAGGTCCATATGGTTGGGTTTTCGGTTAACATTTATTGTTTTAAATAGAGCTTTCACTATGTTTAAAGTTAATATGTTATTTTTAATAAACTATAAGAACATAATTTTGCATATAACTACAAAATTCACTATATTGTCTAATGAACCATCATTATCTCTTAGTGCCAACCACCATAGTTGGATAAGAAACAACTAACTATTTTACTGAAGTGGTATTGTACATTATTTGTACTCTACACTTTGACTCGGATCGTATGATACCGGGAAAGATTTTATTTTTCGTGGCACCCATCAAAAGATGTATTCAATTTTTTAAATATTTAAATATTTATCTTCTAACCATTTATGTACTAGAAATTTATTTAATGCGAATTCCTTTTTGTAGTGAATTTTAATTAGTTTTTTTTTATTCCATTTATTCCAATTATAAGTTAGAAATTTATTTAACATTATAAGTTTTTTTATATCTATTTTTTACAATATATATATATATATAAAATCAGAATGTTAATACACACAATATATGAATTAAAATTTTAATTTAATTAATAAAACCTCATAATATTTCTATAAATACATATAGTAATGAACTATTCTTACATAATAGCGTACATGATAATTAAATATGAATTTTAATTTCTTAAAATCACATGAATTCCAATTAATTTTGATTTAATTTTAAAATAATAATTTGAATTAAAACAATCTTTTATTTCATGGATTCGAAGAATATACTCAAGTCTTTACTGTATCCATCTGTATCATCTGCGCATGCAATATCGAATTTTAAAAAAACAAATCAAACTAAATAAGTAAACAAAAACTACTAAAATCGATAAAAATCATATTTTAAAAACAGAAATCGAAATAAGCAAATAAACAAAAATCTTTAAATCGGTGGAAATAGAAGTTCGAACCAATAATTTCGAAGACCAGTTGTTTTGTGGTCATGCACCATCGGTTTAAGGGCTCTGAATCGGTGGTGTATGGGTACAAAACTGGTGGTGCATACATCTCTTAACCATTGTGGTTTCACTTTCGCACTATCGGTTCTAGAGACTAGAACCAATGGTGCGAAGGTGCACAAGCACCAAATTTGTTTTTTAAACTAGTAGAACGTCGTTACTTTTTTCGGCGAATGAACCACCTTCTCGGGACATCAAAGCTCTTCCTCCACCTCCGGTAAAAATAAATCCTCCATGCTAATCTTAAATTTAGCTGACTTATGTTTAATATTATCATTTTGTTTGAAGAAGTTGGAAATTTTTGAATAAAGTATGAATGTTCTTCAAGATGTTTGAATGTTTAACAGATTTTCAAGAACTTCAGAAGTTTTAGAAATATGAGGTTTGATCTACTAAATCAAAATGTTTCTTATGGAAATTAGTTTGTCTTCAGTTTCGGGTGAACTTATGATACACTTAATATTTTTTCTTCATTAATCACAATTCTGTAATTAAATGAAACTAGGCTGTTAATTTGGTACCATAAAAGTCAAATATGAGTCAAGCGCGTTTTTAAGTAAACTTAGATTGGTTTTGGGTATGTATACCATGATCCTTAAATATAGTATATATAACTTATCAAATTTTTAAATTCTCTATGCAAAATTCATCATCATCTCTGAATATATTTTACATCACTTAATCTTCGGAATAAAGAAAAACTATGGTGGTTGTAGTTGTATAAATCCATCCATCGTCTCTAAGAATTGTCAATTAATTTAACTGAGCTAGACTAGAGGCATGAACGTAGCATTTTAGGGTGAACCTCTCATAGCTTATTTGATTTTATAATGGATTGTTTGAAAAATGTACAACAATTTTGATAAGGGGAGGAAAATATAGGTGTTTAACATGTAATTTAGCCCACAAATAAGGTCAAGATCCATATATTTAGTGACTTAGGACTAAGGTAAAGCACACATAAGTAATGAGGGACTTAAATGATAGTCCCAAGAACTTGTTTGTAAATATTGAAATATTGGGGTAAGAAATCCACTCTCACGGTGGTAAATATGTAATTTTACCTTCTACCTCATTTACTATATAAAGGACATTCCCTTTTGGGAAAAGGGGTTAATGATTGATCAATAATTGCAACATTTATTCTTTTTCTCTCTTCCATTTCTAGTAATTCACTGTTCACTATCACATCGCACGAATATTCTCTAGTCCGACCCCTTCACACGAATATCTGCGCTCTTGAGTCTCACTAAAGATTCTCTGAGTTGATCAAATTGTACTAAATTTTACTTAACTTTCTTAATATCTGAAAATTATTCCAACAACTTTATCATTCATATTGATTATTATTTCTTTTATTGTTAAAATTTTATGCTAAGAACAAATCGGGTATCTTAGCATAACCAAATTGAGATGACATACTTTGATATTAGATATTATAATATAAGTATAATTGTTTTTATTATAAATTACATCATCATTATTGTTAATAATGAAGTATGATGTTAATACTTTCGTTTATACCTTATTTATATTAAGAAATTGGATAAATCTAAAACATTAAAGCACTGAACAATATAAAAATCTAAATTTTGACATTAAATTTTATAAATATCTTAATATCTTCTGAAAAATCGACTATTATATGCTTAAATAATGTCTCATCGACCATTATCTGAATTAATAGATTGAAGCTTCTATTCCTTGTTATAGTATTATATTTCGTTTAAATTTTAGAATAAGAGGAACATATTGTCATGTTATATGTTCTGATGGATATCATGTAAATGAACAAACATATCATATTTATAGAATATAAATAATTTGGAATATGGTTACCACAACGTATAGCTAGAGCAAAAGTTTAATGTCAATTAATAATGAAATATTA
Organism: Limnanthes douglasii subsp. nivea; assembly: GCA_036936605.1. Classification (NCBI taxonomy): domain Eukaryota; kingdom Viridiplantae; phylum Streptophyta; class Magnoliopsida; order Brassicales; family Limnanthaceae; genus Limnanthes; species Limnanthes douglasii. The sequence goes on from JAUPFV010000050.1 coordinate 37,667, forward strand.
CTAAAACGCACATCAATTAATTTTGATTATAACATAAATCAACATAAATAGTTTATCTTCAAGATTTAAGTTCGAACAAAAACATTCATATGAACTAATTTTTCATAATACTTATGCCAATGCGATATACATTACTTATAGGAAACAATTCTATAAGAAAAACGATATTGGTTTGTGACCACAACTTAAAACAACCAAACATTCATTTGAATCACTCTAGCTATTTTGTGATATACTTAAACGAACCATTCAATACTAAATTCAAATTTTGGATTAGTATATGACGTATGACTGCAACAACAACATCATGCAACAGATTTGCTCACCCTAAAAAAGTATGTGCCTAATATTTATATGGGTCGGCTTATGTACACAATTACTAGGTTCTTGCGTGAGTATCCAAAGCTTTTTCATGTATGACTTACTAGTAATGATTATTTTGATAATATATTTGGGTTGACATAAAGTTTGAGAAAATGAACATAATTATTTTTCAAGTGCAACTCATGCTAAATAATAATTCACCATAATATGAACATTGAAAAAAATCATTATTATCTAAATGTCCCTTCAAATTCTCAAATATCTAAAGGGAGATGAATATCATTCAAAATCCAAACCTGAAAGAAACAATCTTTTGATATGCAGTATATTACCCCGTAGATCCCAAGATCCAATTGATCAACATTTGCAGGTCATTACTCATGCATCCCGAATACCATATATGCACGATATCACTAACATCACTTTCTAAAATGAAAATAATATGAATAACAGAATTTTATATTCTCTGATGTATAAAAAAATATACAAATATACATTACAACTAAACATACAATCTATACATGTATAACTCATAAGACAACACAGCATAAAATCCCTACAATATTAAAATAATATCCAAAAATATAAAAATTTATTGATGAACTTAATGACATGGTTCATGCTCGAAGGTTTCAAGCAATGACATGCTTTGGCCTTAAAGTGGCACATTGTAGCCGCGTGTTGACATCTTACGACCCAATAATACCACAATGTAGCATTAGAATAGAACACTACAATACACCACGTGAAATAGCATGTTGTATTCTAGCGTTGGCATGTTGTGGTACATGAACAACACACAACAACATGCCATGTGCATCTCAACGATCTATATAAATGTGAAAATAATATTAAAACATATTTTGTTTAAATTAGGGTTGTTACGATTTTGAATATCGGTTTTGTATAATTTTAATCATGTTTCATTGAATCATCCTATATAATTATTAAAACCTAAACATATTTTTCAAAATCCAACATAAATAAACATAGATCTTGAATAATAAAATCAAATTTTAGAAAATCAAATTTTATTAATTGTTTGAACTTTTACTATAATAGAATTGAGAAAATTATAGACAAAATCAAACAATACTCTTGAAGTAAAGAAACGGACACTTTGTGTAACCGTAGGTATTAAACATAAAAAAAAATTAATATATACAATACGTTAATAAAAAAATCCAAAATAACAAAAAAAAGAATTCCATATATTTATAGTATGGAAGTATATATAGATTTAAAACCAATATTTTAACCAGTATTATAAATATCGACTTGTATAATGTCCTAATTAGGTACTTGATAAGAGAATTATTAGCCTGATCATTATATGGGTCTGAAGTGGATACTAAAATAGTAATTAGTCATAAACAAGTAGTTTGTTTATTCATTTGTCCATTAGTGACCCTAACTATAATTGGACTTCATATGTTAGAATTTCACTGTATGGTTAATAATATATCTTTCAACCACTTTGAGAACAACAAAAAATCAATATAATAATCAATAGTTTACTGATTTTATCTTTTCAAAGTATGTCTTTAATATTATTTGTACATGTGTGATGCTCTGTCCATTATGAATATGTTCATAAAGTCCAAACTTAACTAAGCATCATCAGTAGGGCCGTTTATTTGGAAACATTGGTGCAGGGATAATATATTTCCAACAGTATCTACAGAAAGTGACTAGTTACCACTATTTTTTATTTTCACCACAGAAAAAATTGGTACCCATGACATTATGTCCAACCTCATTTTCAACTCACGCATTCTCACTCCCATCCCCAACAACATTATTCTCATTTAGCCTCTCTACAATAGGTTCAACTGGCCTTTTGACCTCTTCTCCATGGACAAAACTTGTTTGTGTGCAATGATAAAGGTCGAGCATTACCTGAATTCATAAGGGAAACCTCCTTATTACCAAAACCTATATCATACCAGTCTTAATTAGCCGTATTAAGAGGGTTACCAAGGTTCGACTTAACATTCACCGTGAAATGATACCATTGAGGGTTATTCTTAATAAAGAGACCTATTATGACCAGGTCCATTCTTCCACCATAGATCTTGGTTAGTGAACTACCTAAGAAATTTGACAATTCTAAGATAGAGAAGTATGATGGTTCAAGAGACTCTACTGTTCAAAAATATAATGCTTAGCTACGGTGTGATGATCGTTTAGTATGCATAGATTTATGAAGTTCTCAAGCAGTGCCTTAACTTGGTTCAACCAATTACTTCTTGGCTCAATCTTAGATTTCAAATTACTACCATTTATGTTCAAGGACCATTTTGTTGGAAGTATGGTCATTTAGAGTGTTGCGGATTACATCATGTATCGTAAACAATATATGAATGAAAACCTAAATGATTATACTCGGTGTTTTATGTATACATAATATAACCTCTAGTGTTATTATAAAGAGATGATATGTGCTTCTATTAGATATAAAACAAATTAAGGTCTACTAGCAGAAGATCCAATGAAGAAGATGTTTTTGACTTTATGTGCATTATTAGCTCAAGTGGAATCATAAAGAAAAGTGGAAGAAACTATGTGTCTAAGGATTATACCTAACCCTAAACTTCATAGGCACTTAATCTCTGTCACAAACAAATAATGATAGCATATCAACCAACCTTGTCCCCCAACCATCAAGCTTATAATCTCTAGCCAATCACTCAAGTTAGTTAGCCTACCAATGTGCCTTTAAAGCATCCAGTTACTAGTCCCTGAAGGGAAAACCACCAAACACGACTCCAGATAGGCTGAAGGGATGGGTGGGCCAAAAGGGTGTTCACATAGAAAATAAAGTGTAAAAAACATCAAGAACAATTATAATGGGTTAACACAAAAACATATACATGATCTTACATGTAGCCAATAATTTTGTGTATTTTCAGAATTTGGTGTAGATGTTTACACCAAGGCAAGATAGAAGTGACAATAATTTTTATAAGTACTACATCAGACATTACACTCGAGACTAGGAGGCTTTAGAGGGGAGATCCGTACAATCATCGAGGATGGAAAGTTGAATTAGTTTTTTTTTAAGAATAGAGCTTCTAGAGTCTGAAGGAAGTAAAACTCAAGCCCAAATTGAAGCAGAGAACATCACGGGGCCCATAGTACAACCAAAAGACGAGCATTTCATGTTCATTCAAGATTTCTTAAAAGTATTGGTTAAACCCCACGAGGAAGATTACTTGGGGTTTGATGTAAATCGAGTATAGTTAACTTTTTGATAAAGAAAAAATCATCTGAGCATGAGTATTAGCACTAGAGACTGACCTCAGCCCATCTACAGTGAGCCTCGTAGTCGTTGATGTTCTTTAGGAAGATGAACTTCAAGGATTGGCTAGACATTCTACTGATGTCGTATAAATCAGGATGATTTTGATATATGTTTTCAATTCTACAAACATAATATTTAAAAGTAGATTAAACAAGATGAAAAATCCACCAATTTACAAATATTTTGATAAAACTATAATGAGATTTATAGACAATAATGCCAAGAGCGTGGGTAAATGGAAGTAGATGTCTGAGAATACAAGAAAACTATGTTGTTTATTTATGGTAGTTGAAATTCCTACTTCCTAAAATGTGATTATAGGGCGAACGTGGCTTGTTGAGATGTATGAAATTGCTACGAGTATACACTTGTTTATTCCTTACATAACCAAATTATAAAGTATGAGTGATATATGGGATATGAAAACTTCTACGGAATGTTATGTGGTCTCTCTTGCTTTAAAACAAAAATAACAACCACAAGGGATTTCGCTTGATGTAGAAGGGGTTGACGACCCTCGTCAGGCCCTAAGTCTGATAGTCCCCGGTGATACTATGCAAACAATGGAATAGCTTAAGGGAAAAACTTTTAAAAATTGGCACTAACTCATTAGTTAGTCCCCTTTTATTTTACTTTTTGACTAATTTTTTTATGATTTTTCTTAGAAATTAGAGAATGTAATTGGGGTATCCTCAAACATCATATGTCATAAAGTAAATCTAAATGTTTAATACATCATTTAGAGAAAAAAAATCTCTATTAAAAGGTCAGATACTCTTGTCTTTAAAGTCAACTATCCAAGGTCGGACATACCCAAAAATCTACATACCCGTTAAAGACTGCCAATTCGATGTTATTCTGAAAGATTATTGGGAAGCAATGCATATGTGTGCTTTATAGTTATTTCAATAGAATATTCCCTAAAACATATTTCCCAATACCAAGGATAGATTTTCTAAATTCAAGTTCGGACAATAAGCTCCTAACATTCACGGATGCCTACTAATATAGATTTTAATGATAGTATTTAATTAGAGTTAAGAGAGAAATATCAATTTGCTTTTACGTATTAATCCAGTAAAAATAATACATCCTTTCTAATATTATTAGTACATTTATATATTACAATCGACGTACACATTATCCCGTTATTTTTTTAAATTACCACTTGCTGTTATGTCAAAAGTAGGTGAGTGTTATGCGCAACGTTCTTAATGCCTGCCAAATAATGATTTTGGTGGCCTCGGTTGCTCTATTATCAATCTTGGTCGATCTTCTCCATGTCCGGTCTTTCTTCGGTTGAATGATGAACCTGTCTTATCTTTGCCAAAAAGTGTAATTCGACCGAGGGGTTGTGCCTTATATGACTCGAATCAAGTAATTTTAAATGTAAGATTTTTTAATGATTTTCTTTTTGAAAAGAATATAAACAAACAAGGATGAGGTATCATATATATTGCCTCTCATTTACTTTTACTTGCAATGTATCTTTTATACGCTTTTGCCTTTAATATGAAATGTCAGACGTACAATGTGTCGATGTCAGTATTGATCAGGCACATATTAGCTATTTTATTACTACTTAACATTGCATAACGTACATGCACGTCTTTGAAAAAATGAAACTTCATATATTCTACCGTTAAAATTTTAAGTATTCTTATGACTTATAGGCCCATTATATTGTCATGGGACAATAACTTAGATTTCAATTGCGCATCAACTTTTAAGGGTAATATAAATCATGTGAATGTTAGTTGGATACAATTTCTTATACTTTGGATCGCTTGTGAAGATAAAGTTGAGTTATTATTCTTCTTTTACTATTTTTATTCCATTTTTACTCAATTTTCCATATATAATATATTAAAGGTAAGGGGCCCATACTTTTCTATCAATCTTTTTACCTATTTATATTTTGTGGGTAAATCCTGTTGTTTAACTTATCTTTGTCAGGAAACCTTAAACTCTTTTTTATATGGGTTTGCAATTCTATGCTGATAAATTATTTATTTTTCCTTCATAAATGCCTCATAAAGGAGTTTTCAAAAAGAAAAAACTATCAACTAATGTTGTTTCCTATCTTCCACTGGAGTATAAAATGGATGACACATAATTTTTTGACTGATTTTTTATCGTCTGACCCCTTCTTATAGACATCCGACTGTTAAGGGGCACCGTAGACTTAAAGTATTGTATGGTATTCCTGATTCTATAGAAACTAAGATCCTGAGCCGGGTGAACACCATCATTATGCTCGTGAGGGAGAAATGTACTTTTATACTACCATTTTCAACAGGTGATTGTGATCACCCAACCAAGCTTTGTCAACAAAATTTTTAAATACATTAGGATATGTCTCACTAAACATAGAGCCGACGATTGGTGTTTGATGTTGAGCATACTAGTAAAATTTTGGATATCATAGTGTGTATGGCCGAATTTTTGTCTAGTATTGATGTTTTTTACAATTCATCTGGTACCCTCTTCTAGTACATATCAATACGTAGTGGTAATTGTTGGAATATATTTATTTAATATATTTATAGACTAATAATAATTTGGACCGATATGCTAAATAAACATATTCGGTTATTGTCTTAAGGAAGTCCAAATTAAAAGTAGTCGAGTTAATTATTTAATTAACTAAATTGGACTTATGGGTAAAAAGGCGTTATGGGCTCAAGTGTGGTAACCGGGTTGAATTTGGGCACTGTGATGAAGAGGGTCCAAATCTCAACACTTAAGCCTGAATTAATAAATCAGGGATATAAATTGAATTATCAATTTATTGGGTTATGGTCCCGGACACAAGGAAGTAACATAGGATGGGCTTTACAATGTTGGGCTTCACATTGTAAAATCTATAAATAAGGGGCTAGGTTTAGGTATTTCATCACTCTAAACCCTAATCAGAAATACGGCCGCTTCCTTAGTGTCTGGAAACTTTTCTCTCCTATCTAATCTGATTCTGCAGGTCTCTTAGTTTCATAAACGGAATCGCCGGAGAACGTGGAATCGCTAAAGAACGCTAGAGAATACTAGATGGATAGCAGCAGGCAAACCCGTAAGTATTCTTGATCTTCTGTTTATTCTATAGATGAATCTAGCAAAAGGGTTTAACTTTTTCTGCGATTTGTTATATATTATTTGATGCGATTTCGGATAATATATAACAATTGGTATCAGAGCCAGGTTAAACCCTTTTTGGATTCAGTAGAATAATCAAATTGAGTATTGATAGATAAAAACGCATGTTTTTCGTAATCGTAAAGAATCCATGTCATTGGGATTATGTGTTAATTGAATTGGTAGGGCATGGATTTAGGGATTGTATGAAAAGCATGTTATGTGATTTATTGTATTGAAACACATGTTTTATTATCAGTAAATTGTAATTTTTATAGTTTGGGATTTTATTTTTATTTTTCGGGTAAAATTAGGGTTTATTGATGTCTGGAATTTTTCTCCCAAAATTAGCATCAAATCAACCCTAAAATAACGAATAAAATCAAAATTATTGGGACAGTGGCTCATCGACAGCTTAACCCCTGATGTTAACGCTGATCGAAGACTGTCCGCTGATTATCACGGTAACCGAAAAAAAAAACTGCTGCAGCAATTTGCAGCTCGTTAGAAATTGCAGGGGCCTGCTGGAAATTATAGCAGGGACCTACTGCAATTTCAACAAGGGTCTGCTGAAAATTACAGCAGGGGCCCGCTGGAAATAACAGCAGGTGCCTGCACTGCACTGCTGATGTTTTTTTTTTTAAAAAAAATTAATTATTATTATTTATTTAATTTTTTTTTTATTTTTTTTTCGAAAGTACATATTTTGTTCGGAAATATATATATTGTATGTAAATTATTTCACAAGTATGTTGTGTTTGGCATGCAATTTTTTTTGTATGTTTATTTGTGAATTAAATTGTGTGTGTGAATGATTAAATGACGATGCATGATTAGGGTTTCGTAGACCGGTAGGTGAAACTAAGAAATTAATTTAATCGGCCCTCCGGAAGGTTAAAATTAATTTTCTTAAGGATCCTAGGCTTCGAAAAGTTCGGGGATTAATTTAAATTCAAATATTATCGGCCCTCCGGAAGGTTCACGTTTGGGTTTAAATTAATCATGAACGGGAGAAAATTATTGAAAATGGTCTTTGTGCTGATTTTAATTTTAATTAGATAAAATCGGCCCTCCGGAAGGTTTCATCGGTACTTAAGGATAAATTAAATTCAGCCTTACGATTTTTTGATTTTAAGTAGGTGAAATCGGCCCTCCGGAAGGTTTCACCGGTACTTAAGAAAATTAAATTATGGTTATTTTAATATATGTCAATGACATCGGTCCTCCGGAAGGTCTCATTGGCAATTAGAAAATTAAAATAATGATCATAGTATTTTTCTCAAACTCATAAAATTTCATGTTAATTTGATTTGCCCTCTGGTATCTATTATCAAGGAATTTTATGTTTTACATGTATTTGTCATGTTTATGCATATGTTTTCAGTTATATGTCAAAATGCTAGATGTGCTTTGTGTTGTTTGTTCTTATTATAGTATCCATGGGTTACAATTTGTTGGGGAATCGTCCACCAACGTTGGATTGTTCGGACTTCCAATGGTGGAAAGAAGAAATGTTGCTGTTTTTAATCTGTACATGATTACGACTATGCATTGTTAACTCCCAAACCATCTCCCCTTAGTCCGGAAAGTACACCGGATGAAACTAAGGCTGATGAAAAGTGAGAAAGGTCAAATAAGTTATGCATGGCGCTCTTGTTACAGGGAATAGCAGTAGCATTGCGTGGGGCTGTCCCTAAAGGTGTTACCACTGCCTCGGTCTTTCTCACGGAGATTGAGAAAGCCTTTGCCAAAAAAAAAAAAAATTATAATGGCAAAGGTAAAATCCGGGAGCACATTCTGGGAATGTTGATGATTTGCCAAAAGTTAAAGGCAATCGGTTTAGACTTACCTGAGGAATGCATAGTGGGATTCACATTTCATTCGCTGCCAGACCGGTTTAAGTATTTCCAGTCCACCTATAACTGCATGCGAGAAAAGTGGAATATCAATGAATTGATTTCCCACGCTGCACAAGAGGAGGAAAGACTTAAAGGCACAGCGCTTGAGGCTAATGTGATTACATCACCAAATAAGGCAGGACCTAAGCGGAAGGCATATGGCAAAGGACCAGGTCAAGGTTCGGTCAACAAGAAAGGTATAAGGCCCTGGACAAGTTCATAACTTTTAAGACCGAGGTTGAGAAACAACTTGGTAAAAGCATTAAGACCGTTAGATCTGACCGTGGTGGTGAATACTATGGTAGATATGACGGATCGGGTGAACAACGTCCAGGTTCCTTTGCACAGTACCTAGAGAAGTGTGGAATAGTCCATCAATACACTATGCCTGGTTCACCTCGCATGAACGGTGTATCTGAGAGACGGAACCGAACACTAAAAGATATGGTTAGAAGCATGATAAGTCACGCATCTCTACCATTATCTCTCTGGGGGAAGCCATCAAATGTGCCGCTTATATACTCAATCGAGTACCCACAAAGGCTACTGTTAGGACTCCATATGAGCTTTGGAACGGGCGTAAACCTAATTTAAAGCATCTGCATGTGTGGGGTTGTCCAGCTGAGGCGAGGCCTTACAAACCTCAAGAAAAGAAACTGGACCCAAAAACAGTTAGTTGTTTCTTCATAGGTTATTCCGAACATTCTAGAGGGTTTAAGTTTTATGATTCTCTCACTGGTACAATATTTGAGACAGGAACGGCCAAGTTTCTAGATGATGTTGAGTTTGGGGGGAAGAATAAGGGAACATATGTTGATTTTGAGGAAGAATCCATAAAGATTCATGAAGGTTTTAATAGGGATACTGAGATATCTGAAGATTGGGCGGTAATGCCAATCATTTCGATCCCATTAGAACAAGGTAATCCTCAGATTAACACTGATGCTCCACTTGAGGGTTCTAACCAGGATACAGAGATTCAGGTAGAACAAGAGGAACCTCAAGATAATCTTCCACAAGGGAATCAAAATGACATCGTTCATAATGATCAAACTCTACCTCCTCAAGAAGTGCAACAGGAGGAAATAATGCCATTAAGAAGGTCCACTAGAGAAAGGAAGAGTACTATAGGTCCAGAATTTATAGTATATCTTCAGGAGCATGATGAGTTATGTGTTGGAACTGTAGATGATCCCTCATCCTACAAACAGGCCATGGCAAGCTCTGAATCTCAAAAGTGGATTGACGCTATGAAAGAAGAGTATAAATCAATGCAGGATAATGCGGTATGGGATCTTGTCCCATTACCTGAAGGAAAAAAGGCAATTGGTTGTAAATGGGTTTACAAAACCAAACGCGATTCCCTGGGTAATGTGGAAAGACATAAAGCACGTCTTGTAGCGAAAGGTTATACTCAGCGTGAAGGGATTGATTTTAAAGAAACTTTCGCTCCAGTATCGACGAAGGATTCCTTTAGAACAATCATGGCATTAGTTGCACATTTTGACCTTGAGCTTCATTAGATGGATGTTAAGACCGCTTTTCTCAATGGTAATATTGAGGAAACGATCTACATGATGCAACCAGAAAACTTTGTAGAAAGTAACTCAAAAGATCTGGTTTGCAGACTTAAGAAATCCATTTATGGGCTTAAACAAGCTTCTCGTCAATGGTATCACAAATTCCTTGAGGTGATAGTCGGTTATGACTTTGAGATCAACTCGGTTGAGGATTGTGTTTATCACAATTTCAGTGGGAGTAATTTCATATTTCTTATATTATATGTGGATGACATATTGCTTGCCTCGAACAATAAGGAATTGTTACACACTACAAAAAGATTTCTATCAGACAAGTTTGATATGAAGGATCTTGGTGATGCCAGTTTTGTGTTAGGAATCCAGATACATCGAGATCGTTCTCGTGGTATTCTTGGATTATCACAAAAAGCATACATTAAAAGTGTGTTACAACGTCACGGATTGGCAGATTGCAAACCCCTAAGTACCCCTATAGCAAAGGGTGACAGACTTAGTCCGAGTCAATGTCCTAAGAAAAAACTTGAGATTGAGGAAATGAAAACGGTCCCTTATGCTTCTGCAGTTGGGAGTTTAATGTATGCTCAAGTTTGTACTAGGCCGGACATTGTCTTTGCTGTAAACATGTTGGGGAGATATGTTAGTAACCCAGGAATGGATTACTGGAAAGCAGTTAAAAGAGTACTCTGATATCTGCAAGGAACAAAGGGGCACATGTTGACATATAGGAAGTCGGATAAACTGGAGATCATCGGGTATTCCGACTCAGATTTTGGTGGATGCGCAGACACATTAAAAGTATGTGAGGCAACATATTCTTATTGGCTGGAGGTGCAATATCCTGGAAAAGTGTAAAGCAAACACTTATTGCATCGTCCACCATGGCAGCAGAATTTGTTGCATGCTTTAAGGCATCAAACCAGGCACTATGGCTGCGGAATTTTGTTACTGGATTACGCATTGTATAAGGGATAGAAATCCCTATGAGGTTATATTGCGATAACAATTCCGCAGTGCAGTACTCTAACATCAACAGGAGCGCATCTAAATCCAAACACATAGACATAAAGTTTCTGTCCGTTAAAGAAAGAGTACAGATGGGTCAGATAAGTATAGAGCACATCAGAACAAACTCCATGATAGCAGATCCTCTAACAAAGGCGGTTTTGCCTAAGGTTTTCCAGGGACACACCATCAGTATGGGTGTAGTTGATTTAGAGGATTTTTAGTTTCAGTGGGAGAGTTTGTAATAGGATCTGATGTTGTATTTTGCAGTATTGTGCACATTAAAGTTTATTGCAATATATATGCTTGGAAATATTTATTGATATCTGTACTGTATTGGATCTCCAAAAGTAGGAACCATTTAAGAGTAGATATGTACGATTACAAGCCATATTACTCTTAGAACACCCTCCATAATTGGCCCAAGTAATTGATTGATTATGGTAATGTGATTATTGTTGCATCCTATTGTTCACATTACGAGAAAGAGGTCTTTAGTCCTTTATTATTATCAATTATGTACGGGGTTGTACCGTTTGCCCATTGACAATGAATATAGGGATCCCATTAAAGTTGAATATGTATTCTTGAGTAGCATATGACGGTCCAAGTGGGAGATTGTTGGAATATATTTATTTAATATATTTATAGACTAATAATAATTTGGACCGATATGCTAAATAAACATATTCGGTTATTGTCTTAAGGAAGTCCAAATTAAAAGTAGTCGAGTTAATTATTTAATTAACTAAATTGGACTTATGGGTAAAAAGGCGTTATGGGCTCAAGTGTGGTAACCGGGTTGAATTTGGGCACTGTGATGAAGAGGGCCCAAATCTCAACACTTAAGCCTGAATTAATAAATCAGGGATATAAATTGAATTATCAATTTATTGGGTTATGGTCCCGGACACAAGGAAGTAACATAGGATGGGCTTTACAATGTTGGGCTTCACATTGTAAAATCTATAAATAAGGGGCTAGGTTTAGGTATTTCATCACTCTAAACCCTAATCAGAAATACGGCCGCTTCCTTAGTGTCTGGAAACTTTTCTCTCTTATCTAATCTGATTCTGCAGGTCTCTTAGTTTCATAAACGGAATCGCCGGAGAACGTGGAATCGCTAAAGAACGCTAGAGAATACTAGATGGATAGCAGCAGGCAAACCCGTAAGTATTCTTGATCTTCTGTTTATTCTATAGATGAATCTAGCAAAAGGGTTTAACTTTTTCCGCGATTTGTTATATATTATTTGATGCGATTTCGGATAATATATAACAGTAATAAGATCATTAACCTTTTGGATTTCAACAAACATCGAAATTATTTGTTTGTTTTCGTTTCTGGTAATTTGGACCATCTCTTGGGGCCAACAATCTCTAATTAGAACATAGATGGATGAGTATATGCAAACTGAGAGTTAGATTTGATCTTGTTGTTTGTTGATGCTCTCTTGATGATGACTTCTAATTGTTGTGTGTTTTTTTTAGTGAAGGTTCATATTTCGGGAAGTACCAAGAATTGTGGAGGAAAATTACGGAGAACCAGAGGTAAATTCCTTAGAGAAACTGCCAGCTACTGCGTATTCAGCTTGGTATCTTAAATACCCTCGTCTATTTACTCATGTAATTTTTTTATTAGTAGGGTTGTGGCCTATGTTGGATATTACAATGTTGAAGGATGAATATATAACCAGTATTGCTACAAGATAGGTGGTTACCACTAACAGAATGGAAGGCATTCGTTTTGAATAATTATATGGGATGAACCTAGTTGGTATTGGGTTAGAGCTTCCCATGAGACTAATCGAGAAATATGGAGAGGAGGTTCCTAAAGTGGAGGGTTCTAAGAAGAGGGTTTGCTGGGATATCGATCTCGTACAACCCAAATTGAAAAAGAAGAAGAAAATGGTCCATATTGTGTATAGTGCATGTTCGTCTAAACTACAACGATTTTGAATTTTTCGTATTAGAGAAGTCTAATAATTGTGTCATATTATCTCTCTCGAATAAAGTCAACGGTGAAGTGGGGCAGAAGAGTCCTTCTTATAGAAATCTTCTTAAGTTTACAAAGAAGAAAATGGTGATAAAAAAAATCACGTTCTAGTTAGAGACCATCAACAAAACAAGCCTCTAGTCGACAATATGTTTGTAATAGGTGTTACAAGCCTCTAGTCGACTGAAGCTTCTGAGGTTGGTGATCATACCCATTCACTTATCACCACTGCTAGACGATGACCATTCAGGTAATGATTTGGCTGCCAAATAATAAGCTTATGAATCTACTGGTGTTGTGGTTGATAATAATAAGAGAAAATAACCCTTTTAAGGGGTGGTTGGTGCAGTGAATGTGGACTTGAGGCCTAACTTGGATCCATTTTTGATTGAGCAACCGTTAATGTCAAGATTGGGCAAGCTCTCAGTCCTGATTAGTATCCCTACACTCGATATTGCTATGTATTATCGATTACAACATTACTCAGAGCTGGCCCACTACTAGTACATGTGAATGGTCAATAATCTTCTACGCCAACTGGAACTGGCAGTGGAGGTTAGTTTGCGTACGAGCATTTATTTTACTGGGAATTTTAACTATGAAAAAGGTTCCAATCCTTCTATTTTGATATGTTTTTTTTATAAAGTCACTATAATTTGATGGTATTGGCCTATCGTAAGATGACCTTAGCTGATACCAAGGCTATAAAGAATTATAAGCCTGAGCCTTTGGTGTTCTGCTCCAATAAGACAATTAATGTGGAATTAATATGGTACAAGCAAGTTTATGCATTTTCCAAGCTGCGATGTGATAATCTTATTAAAGAAAAGGTAGCGGTGGAGGATGTGTCAATTGTACTTAGTGCCGAGAGGGACTCTTTAAAATCGTAGGATGAGAAACTGACCGGGCAGAATGATATAATAGTAAAGTGATCCACCAAGCTGATTGAACATAATACTTTTTTTGTTGAAGAAGGTGAAGAAGTCTACCATCACATCTTGTGTCGTCCGATTGGAGAACACTACCCTAAAACCAGAGCTCATCCTGGATAAGAGAAAAAATGAATGAGGCCCAAAAAGAATGGGCCAATCATGTTGCTAAACCTTATGATGATGAATCGAAAGATACAGTGGGGCTTTCTTAGTGTCTTCTTGAAAGGGTTCGAAATGATGCAATTGTAAAGGTGAAGAGGATGTGGAAACTATTTTTAATAAAGATGAGAGATAGGAAGATGTGGTTATGGAGCCAGTTGATAAAGATGATGGTTCGGTTGATGCCGAAGTGGGAAAGGTTAACATTTCATAGGAAGGCCAGCAAGTCAATAGGGGAGAGAGTTGATTCTTGTGATAACGATGGCTTTTAAGAAAATGTAGTTGTGTTTTTTTCGTGTCTAAAATATGATTTAGCTTTTTGGACTTGTATTTATGTTGAACTCGTTATATATTGTTGTTATGTTGAATATAAATTTGCTTCATTGTTTGGCGTACTACTTTTGAATATAAATTTTCTCCATTGTTTGGGATGGAGGGGATGGCATTGGTGTGTTATTACGTTTGGTTATTTTTTATTCATTAGTTAAGCACAGTTCGTCTTGTTGCGTAGCCTCCTAGGCTTAGTGTATTAGCTAGTTCGCATGTTTAGCACTTGTAAGCCTAGCTTGGTATGGCCTATGTCGTGGTCCTAAAGACATAACATTTATACCAATTCGCTTAATAGAGATTTTTCACCTAGTCTCAGTATGGCCCATTGTGTGGCCTTATAAAGTTTGTATAACCAATTCTTTTTTTTTTACTCTTTAAGTGAAGGCTGAGTATGGCCCGTTGCGTAGTCGTATCGGCGTGGTTTATTTTAACCATTTCACATTTATATCGTTAGTTGAACCCCATTTCATATTTTGGACTTGATTTATTCTTGAAGGAGATATTGTGGTTATTCCTTTGAAGACTATTGTAATAAATGGTTTTTTGTAATTAATTAAACGTAAAAAATAACAATGGAGAATTTAACAATGGAACGTTTTATTAAATTATTGGCTTACAGTGTGCCTCATTAAAAACTCTTAAGCGCCACCAAAATGGGAAAAAGAATGCACAACCGCTCTAGATGGCATGGTGATCCATTTCCAAATGATTAATATTCTAAGGATACTTCAGTGCATTGACATCCATGTATTCCAATCTATAGGCCCCATTGTGTCCTTTGGAGATTACTTTGTATGAACCATCTTAATCTATGGCTAACATCCCGCATTCTTGTCCTAGGCTCGATAAAGGTCTTCCTCATAACTAAGTCGCACACTTTGGAGTTTCGAGGTTTTAGTTTGGAATAGAATCTCCTTCTCGTCAAGATTTTATATTGCTCCAAACGAACCCTCGCCAAGTCTCTTCATTCCCCGATCAGGTCTATAGACAGTTGTTGCTCCTCCTCATTTAGATATTGTGAATAATTTACTATATGATGCGTTGGAATTATAATTTTAAGTTGTTACTACGACCTACATCCCATATACCAAAAAGAATGGAATTTCTCATATAGCCGACCGAATAGTGGTTATGTACATCGTAGTATCTCGACTAATTTGTCTATCCATATTTCCATTGGAGCTTTCTAATTTTTTCTCCAACCTTTCCAAAATTGTTAGATTAGTGAATTCAACGTGTCTGTTAGCCTGCCGGTAGTACAATGTTAAAAAATGTTGATTTATTATGTGTCGTTTATAAAAGTTTCTACAATTGCATTTTGAAACTGTGGTATGTTATCAGTTATGAGGATTAGCGGGATTCCAAATCTTGAAATGATTCGATTTTTCAGAAATTTACATATATTCTAGGCACTAATTCTTGATAATCCTTTTTCCTCGACCCACTTAATGAAATAATCCATTGTCACCAATAGGCGTTGTCGTTTTCCTGTGGCCGTATGAAGAGGTTCGACCAACTGCATCCCTTATTTTTCAAACAAGCATGGTGCTGGGATGAAACTCATCAGTTTGCTTGGTAAATGACGCATATTAGAAAATTAATGGCAAAGAGGGTCTCTGTATCGGCCACCAACTTGGGTAATGGTCAGAGGGTTTTCACTATGGGTAGCCACTTTAGTGAGTGAATATGAAATGTAGTTATCTGAATGAGGTATTTGCTCGTATTCTATTTGTAAGAACTTATGTTCCCATTCTTGTACTGACTCGAGTTACCCTTTTGTACTTTCTTGTTTAGCTTCGCATAACCCTTTCTCTTGACTAATGACCACAAGGAAAATCTGATCGGATGAGTAAGTTCTTAACTCCACAAATGTGAGCTAACCTTAGCCCACCTTGGACGGTTGCATATTCTGTTGCGTTGGTCATTACCTTAAAGTTAAACTTAATTACTTATCGTACTACTTCTCATAATGGTGCTTTTATCACGATTCTGGCACCCCCCCCCCCAATAATATTTGCGGTACCATCGACCTCGACTATCCATTGGGGGTTATTTTCAACTTCTATTTCACTTGTACAATCATCTCGGCCTCTGCATTTTATTGTAATTGGTGGATCATAGATAATTTTGTATGCCCCTAGCTTGACTGAGCAGCTTGTAATCCGCCTAGATATATATGGTTTATGGAGAGATTTCCTTAGTAAAAATGATGTGTACATGATAATGCATGTCTCTCTAGTAATTGACTCGAGAGCATCTTGTAGCCTCTTTAGTATCTTGAAGAAAGGTTGTTGTTTTTTTTCGACGCACTTGAGATGAAGCGGTAGAGGGCGTCGAGGCGTCCAGCTAGCCACAAAACCTTCTTGTTGTTTCTAGGGGGTTTAATTGTCAAAATTTATTTTAATTGACTCGAATCGGCCTCAATTCCTTTCTTACTTACTATGAACCCTATGAATATACAAATGTGCTAAATGAGCATTTTAGAGGGTTAAGTTTAAGATTATACATGTGCATGGTCTTGAAGATTCCTTTTAATACTTTTAGCTACCGCTCCTTGGTATCGGTTTTGACGATATATCATCGATATAAGCTTCCATGTTTTGTCTAAGATGATTTTCAAATATTTAATTAACTAATCGCTGATACGTCAGCCCTTAGTTCTTTAACATGAATGGTATGATTTTGTAGCAGTACACACCCCACTTGGTCTATAATGTAGTATGCTCTTTGTTTGCATGGTACATTAACCTCAATGGTATGACGAGCTGATAAGCTTGTTTACTTTAACCTGAATGGCATGATAAGCTGATAAGCTTGTCTATTGTTTTAATAATTGTTTCCAGCCTTTCTAGGGAGAAATTTTATCGTTTCTGTCTTATCGGTCGAACATTTTTGTAATGGCTAGTGCATGGAATATGACTCATGGGTTGACATTATTGACCTTCTCAACACTCTAAGAAAACACATGTTTATTCCTTTGCAGTAGTTCTACCAGCGTTTCTTTAAATGTAGGGTCAAGTTTGTTACCTATGCGAACCATTTTTCCTTTCTCTAGTGGTACAACAATATCTTTTTCTAAGGGGTTTTCTTCTCACTCGTTCTCTATAGGATCATCAACTTCCACTTGGATAACTTCACCTTGCTGCTATTGATCATATCCCTATAGATTGGTTAATTTCTATTGGGTCCGTTTTGTAGGATCGAGTGTTATGGCATAACATTTTCTTGATGTTCTTTGGTTACCTCTATTTATGCAAACAAATTTACCGACCGGGTGTTCACACATTCTCTGAATGAGAACGAGGCCATTTTAAATTTTATGGAGCCATGGTCTCCCTACAACTGCATGGTAAGAGTTTGGTGCGTCGTCGACCATGAATAGCGTTCTCACCACTTTCTTTGTATTCTGATGCCCCACTCTTACCAGGAGTTCCACCTTGCCTACGCACCTAGTTGATTTTCCTTCATCATTGACCAGGTTCCTGTCTGTAGCTTTAAACACTGGTACGCCCACCATTTGTTTGTAACTCGCCTTGAAAATGACGTTGGTTGAGCTACTGTTATCAACTAAGACTCGAGTGACCATTAATTTTAAATTTTTTGCATTAATGGTTACGACGTCTTTATGGCGGGTGACAACTCCTTTTAAATCATCATTTTCAAATGTGAGATCGGCTACCGGCTCATGATAAATGTGGTATGACGAGTCGTCCACTAGGTGTCGGCTCCAGAGAGGGTGTCACCTGAAAAAATAGTGCATAACCACTGCTGGACAAGCTCTCAGCTATCAATTAGTCGTTGTACCTCCTATTTTAACTGGGAGCATTAGTGAGTAGGATGGCCATGAATATTTTGGTATGCGCATAAATATCAAGGGGATATCTTGTAACCAGTTGTAACATACTTTGTGGAGCTTTGTACTTGGCCCGTCTCTTGGTTTTTCATATATAACAGTTATGTTCTTCGTGAGAGGGCGTAAATTTCCTATCAGATTTATCAAAATAAGAGGGTCGTGGTTTACTTACTTAAGTTTTGGATAAATCTATGGTGACGGTTTCCTCATAATGCCTCATATCACCACTTGGGGCTCTGGGCTCTGGGCTCTTGAGCCTTTTGTTGAGAGTGTGTGTAGGATCCTCCATTTTTTATTCGTCCACTCGGATAAACTGGTCTGACCTTTCCAAGATGGCTTACATTATTTTGAGAGGGAAGTGGATGAGGTCTATGAAAATGGGGGTATCACGATCCAGTCTTCTTCTGAATGAAGGAATGGCTACGAGCTCTTTATAGGATGATGAGGAGTTGATTTCACGAATGAAACTTTAGATGTAGCAATTTAGCGACTCTCATAATCGAGTCACCCTCTCACTTGTGCTCCTTGTTTCCAATAACACGGTTTCCGAACATGACCCAAAGCCTGTCGAAGTCTCTAACCGACCCCTTCGGAAGACTGTTGAACAAATCGAAGGAATTTCATGAAGAAGTCCTTAAATAACATGATGTTGTTCGAGTTGAAGTCCATCATCATATTCCTAAACAACTCTAGATTGTGCTTGGCGTCTCCGGATCCGTCATACAAATCCATCTTGTGCGGTTCGAGGGAACTTTTGTTCTAATATCCCTTTGACGAACGGGGACTCATGTGACATAAAGCCACAATAATTGGTCTGACCTGGTCAAATTCCACTATTTTGATCCCCTTGCTTCCTGTTGCGACATCATTGTTTGACAAGTCGTCCCGATTAGAGTCAGATATTCTCTATTTATCATGTTTTCTGCTCTTGCTCTCTTCGCTGCGTTCACTTCCAACGGCGCGTCCCTTAGACCTATGAGTACCCTCACCTTGCTAGCGTTCGGCATGCATTCTGTTTTCCTGTATCTTCTGATAGGACTTTCTCACTCAAGAGTTGGAGGGTCTCGGTTATCTTATCCAGTTGTTCTTTAACCTCCTCGTTCTTTTCAAGTAGTTGGTTGGCGGCCTTAAGCTTCTCCCGCTTGATCTCCTCTATGTGAGCTTCTAAAATTTGAATATTATAGGCGGTAGATAACATACCAACGTTAAAAGGATTATCCTCCTGGGTTGCCCCACTGGTGGTGACTTTAGCATTGATTTGGGAGGGGCTACCATTTTCGACCACCGCCTCAGAGGTTGCTTGATTGTCAAGCCAGATTGACTCCAAAATTTTCTATGTTGCTTGGTGAGTTTTTTTAGGATTCTTTAATATGAGCCTGGTATCGTGCCCACCGTGTCCATGATAAAATTAGAGATCTTTCTCTAGATTCCTGATCTAGTTAACACCATTAGTAATTTTCAACGAAAAGTGATTAACCTCGCCTCGTCAAACGGTGTCAAAATGTGATGCTAATTTTGATTCAGTAAAAATCATACATCTTTTCTAAAGCTTTTAATCTATTTATATATTAAAATCTACTTGCACACTATTGTAAACTATGGTCCCTGTAATCAAACCAAAATGCAGACAACACAAACAGACATAAGAAATGAGAGTATACTTGAAATGGAATTGTTTCACCACACATTTAAACATCACTAGAATCTTGTTTAAATAGACTAATACATAACAGTTACCCGATCTTATCTAATAAACTGACACAATAACTTCTAATAACCGTGTTCAATATTATCTAACATTTTCTCCCTTAAGATTGAACACAATTGTTGTTTTTCTACTTGATCATCTGCACACCACTCTTTTCTCTCATCTCCATGAACTTCTTCCTTGATAGCGACTTTGTGAGAATATCAGCACGTTGATCTTTTGTGCAAACATGTTGGATTGCAATCATTCCTGATTCAATACAGTCTCTAATGTAGTGGAATCGAGTATCAATGTGCTTGCTTCTCTCATGGTGAACTGAATTCTTGCTCAATGCGATTGCGGACTGATTATCTATCTTTAGAACCACTTGATTAACCTTCCTTTTTAATAAATTTGCCAACAATCATCCCAGCCACACTCCTTGACATGCTGCTGCACAGGCAGCGATATATTCTGCTTCACAGGAAGATAACGCAACAACCTTTTGTTTTTGTGAACACCAACTAACCGGATTTGACCCAAGAAAGAATATTACCCCTGTAGTGCTCTTCCGATCATCAACATCCCCGGCTAGATCACTATCAGAGTAACCTAACAGCTCCAAGCTTCCTTTCTTTTTCTCATAAACGCAACCGAGATTTAAAGTTCCTTTCATGTACCGTAATATATGTTTTACTGCAGCCATGTGCTCCGTTGTGGGCTTTTCCATGTATCTACTCACCATGCCGACAGAGAATGCTAAATCTGGGCGCGTATGCAGTAGATACCTTAAGCTGCCAACAATGCTTCGGTATAGGGTTGTGTCTACAGGTGGACTTGTGCTTTTCTTGCTCAGTTGTAGACGAGGTTCCATCGGAATTTGTGAAGGGTTACAATCTTTCATGCCGCATTTTTCTAACACCTTTGTTGCATATGCGGACTGGTTGAGTGTGATCTTCTTAGAGCTTTGAGAGACTTCAATCCCCAAATAGTAGCTTAGTAAACCAAGATCACTCATACTAAACATCTTTTTCATCTGAGATTTAAACTTGTTTATATCTTGTATGCTCTCTCCAGTGATGACTAGATCATCCACATAAACTCCAACTATCAAATTTCCTTTTCCTTGGCTTCTTTTGTACACAGCATGCTCTAATGAACACCTCTCAAAACATAGTGTTTTCAATGACTTGTCCAGTTTTGAATTCCAAGCTCTAGGTGCTTGTCGTAATCCATACAATGCCTTGTGTAGTTTTAATACCTTGTGCTCTTCTCCTTTTTCTTCAAAACCCGGCGGTTGAGTAACGTACACTTCTTCTTCCAACTCCCCGTTGAGGAAGGCTGACTTTACATCCATATGATGCACCTCCCATCCTTCGTGTGCTGCGGTACAAATCAGAAAACGTACCGTCTCTAGCCGAGCAACAGGGGCAAAAACTTCATCAAAATCTACACCTTGTCGTTGAACGTACCCTTTTGCCACTATTCTCGTCTTGTGCCTCACTATTCTGCCTTGATTGTCCTTTTTTAGCTTGTAAACCCACTTTAAACCAATAGGTTTGTGGCTGTCAGGTAATGAAACGAGCTTCCAAGTTTCATTTTCTCGAATAGAAGAAATTTCTTCCTCCATTGCTCTTCTCCACATCGGATCAACCTTGGCTTCTTCAAGAGTTGAAGGCTCCTCTTCTCCAAGCAAACACAGTCCCGAATACTCCAATTCTATTGGGAAGGTTTCATCGTAAAGTTCTTTGATGTCACGCTTACCCCGTGGTCCTTCGGATGAACTCTCATCAAGTGTCGAGGGTTGTAGTTTTTCAGTTGATACTGAATCTTCAAACGTTGCTGCTGGAGTATATGGTGAATTTAAAACAGATGTTCTGGATCTTGTGTTTATCACTGGTGTAGCATGCTGATTTCGGTTACCGTTTAGTTCCTGTTTCGGTTGTGGGAAATCCATGCCGAAATCGTTGATACCTTCTTTATCTTGGAGATTTTTCGTATCAGATGTGCTTGCTATGGTAAAGTAAGGTGCGGCAAAAATGTTCCCTGTTTCCGTTACTGGAAATTTGCTCCACTCCCACTTTTTCTCCTCTTCGAACACGACGTCTCGTGTAACGACTACTCGTTTTGACGTCGGATCAAACATCCGATAGCCTTTTGTATTCGAATCATAACCAATAAACACCATCTGCTTGCTTCGGTCTGCAAGTTTTGAAAGGTGAGGTGTAACATCTTTTACATGTCCGACACATCCAAAGATACGAAAATGATCAACACTTGGCTTGCGGTTATAATA
Source organism: Limnanthes douglasii subsp. nivea (assembly GCA_036936605.1). Taxonomy (NCBI): domain Eukaryota; kingdom Viridiplantae; phylum Streptophyta; class Magnoliopsida; order Brassicales; family Limnanthaceae; genus Limnanthes; species Limnanthes douglasii. The sequence goes on from JAUPFV010000050.1 coordinate 60,117, forward strand.
TGCTTCATAGGGAGTTTTGCCGAAAACGTTTTTTGTTGGGGCTCGATTTAGGAGATACACTGCAGTTGATACCGCTTCCCCCCAAAATTCGTCTGGGACTCCCATGCTTTTCAGCAAGCTCCTTGCCATGCCGACCACTGTCTGATTTCTTCGTTCAACAACTCCATTCTGCTGAGGAGAATACGGTGCCGATAGATAATACTTAATTCCCAACCCCTCACAGTAGATCTTGAACTCATTTGAGGTGAATTCACCGCCACGATCAGTGCGCAAAGCTTTTAACTTACTGTTTTTCTCTATTTCTGCTGCAGATTTCACCTTTTTAAATGCCGCAAATGCCTCGTCTTTGTTTCGGATCAGTACCTGCCACATAAATCTTGTACAATCATCAACCAACAGAAGGAAATAACGGTTACCTCCGTGTGTGGTAGGAGTTATTGGCCCGCACAAATCTCCATGCCACAGATCAAGCGGTGCTTTTGCTCGGAATTTTGCCACTGCTGGAAATGGGTTTCGATGTTGTTTTCCAATCAAACAACCATCACAGATGCGGTCCTTATGCTCGATTATGGGCAAACCGTGGACCATCTGTTTCTGACTTAGAAGCTTCAAGGCTTGAAAGTTTAAATGCCCGTACCTTGCATGCCATCTCCATGCATTTTCTTTGTTCCTTACCATAAAACATTCGGGTAGGGCTGCTGCTATATTAAATTCATACAGCCTGTTGCTTGACCTGTTCACTTTTGCTAATAGCCTTTGTGATTTGTCAAAAATACTCATAACACCTCCTTCAACCATAATCTTACATCCGTTTTCATCAAGCTGACCAATGCTTATAATATTACTTTTCAACATCGGAATGTAATAGACATTAGTAAGTATTCGATGCTCACCTGTGAAGTCTTCAAACAAAACCGAACCTCTTCCTTGTATTTCTACTGCCGAACCATCACCAAATTTGACTGACCCTTTAATAGCACTGTCAATTTCAGCAAATTTTTCGATACAACCGGTCATGTGATTACTTGCGCCCGAATCTAAATACCAAGTCTTCTCTCGGGTGCTTTTAAACTTTGGCACTACCTTTTCTTCGTGCAGTAACACTTGCTTGTTTTTTACCTCGTGGCTCTGATACCAAATGTAAGGAAAAGGTCCCTAAAAACAAAGAAACAGATAGAGATACAGACAAATATATATAAAAACACTTATATAAACAGCAAGTGTGGAAATGTAACTTTCATTTCAAATATCAATACACGGGTTTTCTTCTTATATAGAAGATACAGACTAACTGTTAGATCATATCTAAATAACTGCCTAATGACTTATATTAAACACGTTATAAGTTCAATGTGTATCCAACATTCTCCCCTTAACATTGAACTTGTGATCATTCTCTATTGTCTGATTGCGAACACAAGTTTCAGCCATTAAAAGTGCCGGTTCATCTTCAATTTGCGTTGTGAGAAGGTTGGCTCTTTCCTTTTGGTTTGGTTCGGGACACTCTTTTTCAAAGTGACCATATTCATTGCAATTGAAACACCTAACCCTCGATTTATCGAAGTTCTGTCCTCTCCTATGAGGTCCTCCTCTACTATTGCTCCTAGAACCTTCATTTCTCTTTTCCTTAGGAATTCCTGCTTCTGACTCGGCCTGGGTGAAGAATAATTGTTCTCCACCATCTTGTGAGTGCAATCTCCCTTTAAGCCCAGTTCTCAATATCACCAAACTGCTCAATTGTTCCGATAATTTGGAGAAATTTATCAGGAACAGCACTGAAAAGTTTTTCAACAACTTCACTGTCGTCGAGTTTCGTGCCGAGTGAGTGAATCTCACCTACTAGTGTGGTAAGCTTCATTGCAAAGCCGTTTATTGTCTCTGAGTCCTCCATCTGTAACTTATTCAGTTGCCGTTTTAGCACCTGCACGCGTGCCTTCTTCACGCGATCTTCGCCAACCCGCATCTCCCTGAGTGCGTCCCAAGCCTCCTTAGCTGTCTGCTTTTCCGCGATTACCATGATCACGTCATCTGGAACGGCTTGAGAAATGACTACCATGGCGCGTTGATCTTTGACGACGTCTGTGTCTTCACCTTCGATCACTGACCATACTCCTAGCGAACGCAAGATTATCTTCATCTTGACAGCCCATATGTTGTAGTTCGTTTCGCTTAACGTGGGGTATTGGATCGGGACTGAGACTCCTCTCTTCGGCGGTTTGATTACTGCAACTGCCTTTGATTGATCTCCTTCAATGTCATCCATTTCTTTGACAACACAGGCTCTGATACCAAATGTAAACTATGGTCCCTGTAATCAAACCAAAATGCAGACAACACAAACAGACATAAGAAATGAGAGTATACTTGAAATGGAATTGTTTCACCACACATTTAAACATTACTAGAATCTTGTTTAAATAGACTAATACATAACAGTTACCCGATCTTATCTAATAAACTGACACAATAACTTCTAATAACCGTGTTCAATATTATCTAACAACTATCCCATTATCTTCTAACGGAGTTATCACTTGCTGTTATGTCAAACATGGATAATTGATATGCACCCATGTTCTTCGTGCCTACCAAATAATGTTTTTAGTTGTCTCTTATGCCTAATAATCGATCGAGGTTACTCTGTTATCAATCTTGGTCGGTCTCCTCAAGGTCTCGTTTCTCTTAGGTTGAATGAGGAACCCACCTCATCTTTTTCGAGAAGGGTAATCCAACCAAAAAGTTATGGTTTATCCCATACTCTAGATATAGAGAGATACAGATGCACCCGACAGACCAATAATGCACCACTTCCGTTACCGTCCAAGTCTCCATTGCTATGAAACCATGCATGTTGGATTAAAAACACATGATTTACTTAGTAGAGTACCGAGAGTGCTGACCATATCTGATATCAGTGGCGTAGCCAGGATGGAAACACAATGGTGTCCTATACCTTCCGATTATTATCAAATGAACGTATATATATTTATCAAAATAAATTAGAATAAGATAAAAAATGGTTATAACAAATATGGTTTACATTAAATTTCAAACTAAAATATGATTAAAAAAAACTAAAATAAAAAAATAAATACAAGTTAATTTTACTTGTAATTCCTCTTACTCGTAGCTTGAAAATGTTGAAGGATAGTTGTGTTACTAATCATAGTAAATATCTTTTTTCAACAGATGTCACCAAACAATCAGTAAGCCATGGATCGCTCATTTTATTTCTCAACCCATTCACATAATACAAACTTGAGAAAACTCACATAATACTCGTTATTATTATAGGTAAAAGTAAAGCAAACTTCAAAAGCTCATAAACCCAGTTGAGAATTTTATGCCTTTTGTATTCACAATAATCCTATAACCTATGCTGTCTCTATTTTTACAATTTACTACCTGTAGGAAACCAAAAATTCACACGTCAGCCTAACTTTGGAACTCCAACGTCCCTAGGATGATTTCTGACACATTATCATGACAATGGCACACGTCCACAGAGAACGGACATCAACACGAGAGAAAATCAAAAGTGTCAGAACTTTATACAACTTTTATGGTCAGACCTCCAAGAACAGGTGAAGCAATCTAGTGTTTCAGTCAAGTGTCGGCTGATATGGCATCATGATTGTCTAACTTTATACTCAGCAAGCTCGACTCACAAGAAATAAACTTAACAATTTGCTAGCCTACCATTGCAATTGTAGATTTCCTCTTACAATCTGGTTATGTTTTCTCTCGTGGTTTGTTTGGCTATGTTTTTTTCTTGTGGTTTTTCGTTTCACAATGGGACACATTATACTCCTATTAGTACTATAGATCCCAGACACATCGAAATTGTGAAGCGTAGCTTTTTTCTTCTAACTGTAGTGATCGCTCAACCATTTCACAAGCACTATAGACTATTAAACAAAAAAATTATAAATCGGAATCGTTATACGGATCTAAACCGAAAATCAAATGTATAATTAGTCAAGACATGTATTCACTAATCTATTTATAATCCAAATTGTAATTGGATTTTATATGAGAAAACATTTATATAATTGTAAACAGACTTTTAATCTACTTTTAAAATAAATAAATAAAAACAACTATTGTGATAAGCATATGGATATAATTTTTATTACTGATTTATTTTTATATTACTTTTACGTGTGTAATATTCTGAAGGGTCCCAAGCTATTTATAAAATTCATATTAAATGAACACCAGTAATGAAAAATAACAAATGAAACATGAGAATGCCGATAGTTAATAATTAATGGGAGGCTGAATATAGCACCGAAAAAACATCATTAATTTGTTTCAAAGTATATTATTACTATTATTATAATTGGACCTAAGCATAAGAACTAAGCTTAATTTAATTAAAACCTTAAAATCACTTCATATGAAAGTTGTAAGTTAACGAAAATAACTACCGTTTCGCTCGAGGCTCCAAGAACAGTGGGTTCTTTTTCTTGGATTTCTGGTCATCCATGGAAAATTTAGGACTGAAAAATTGATCGATGACTGCTAATCATGGAAGAAGGAGAATACCTATCTCCAAAATCATCGAACGCCTCAGAAAATGTGGATATCCAATTGATTTCAGACCCATAAAATGTGGAGTATCTAGTTTTGAAACCCAAGAAAACAGAGAAACTTTCTCTGCATAATGTTCTTTGCAAGGATCAAAGTTCAATGATCTGCAACCAAATAACTAAAGTTATAGATAATCCAACTTCTCAAGAATCAAAGAAAAACGAAAAGGAAGAAACAATGTAAGGAAATTAAAGAAAAAAGACTTATGCAGATCTGTTCAAAAGAAAACATGAACCAAAGATCCAAAAGATCCTGCGATTTCGAGAACTGAAAATCAAATCAGTATAAAATTTGATTACAAAGATAAAGGAAGCTTGGAAGAATATATTAAGCAAACTCTAATAGGGAAATTCTCTACTGGTAAACCCTTCAGTGAAGCATTAAGAAAATTCTTGGACAGTTTGAACTTCACAAGCAGTTACAACCTTTCTCACTCGGATTATAGACACATCTTGATAGAATTCAATAACAAAGAGGATATAAGAAGACTCTGGAAGAGAAACGTTTGGAATGTTGGTTCAAGAACAATGCGGTTATTGAAATAGATGCCTGGGTTTAATCCTGAAGTAGAATGTCCAATAACCCCGTTTGGGTGATTCTGCCTAATATTCGTGAATATTTGTACAATGAGGAAACTATTCAGTATATAGGAAAGGCTATTGGTTCACCTCTAACGATATGGGTTCCTGAAAATAATAGAGTTAGATAAAATCGGTGCAAATTATGGATTGGATTAGACGTCTCCAAGAAACCAATAAGCAAGATTTGGATCAATTTTGGAGATGAAGAGGGAATAAGCTTAGATACCATGGGCTTCCAAACTACTGCAATACTTGTTTCCACTTGGGTCATGATTCTCAATGCTGCAAAAAATGTTCTGAAAATCAAGACCTGAATACAGAGGGGTTGGTTGAATCTAGTGGATCATACAAAATAGAAAACAAGATGAGTGGCTCCCCAAAGGCAATCAAGATCAAGTCTATGGTTATTAATGCTAAATATGATGAATCTATATCAAACAACATCCTTACTCATGAATCAAGGAAGATAATAAAAAGAACTACAAAATACAGAAGTTCTAGTGTGATGGAAAAACAGGATCAAAAAGATTACCTACAAGACTATAACAACAACAGCAAAGTTACATGTGAAGAATCTGTAGGATCACAGCTTAACAAAGAAGTGAAAAATACTGAAATAATTAATGCACTTCAAACAATTGAACATGAAGCCCTCTTTGGATCAATCAAAGACTAAAAACATACTTTGAAACAAGCAACTCTCATGTTAAAGACAGTATTGGAAGCCTGTCAAATTCACCAAAGCTGAAACTTATTGAAACAATGAGGGAAGGAAAAATTATCATTCTCTACCAAAATTATGCAGTTGAAAGGTTCTGCTAAACCCATTCAATCACATTCCAAATGACTATAGATTTTTTTGAACTGGGACGTGAGAGGGATTGGGAATCAGGAGACTCTCACTAGAATTATATCTCTTAAGAAAGTTGAAGGCATATCCTTCATGGAGTTTCAAGAACCTCTAATATATAACGCAAGGCTACCTGTGATTGCTAAAAAACTGAGTTTTGAGGACTATACTGGAAACATAAAGAACAAGCTTTGGGTTCTATGGAAATCTGATTATGTTGTAGATATCTTTGTGGATGATGAACTGATTCTACATTTAAAGGTGAAACACACTCAACTTCCTAAATACTTCAGAGTCTCACTTGTGTATGGCAGGAACAGAAGGGAGCAAAGGCTTCAATTATAGGAGAACTTAAGAGCAATTAATGAAAAATATAAAGAATAGATTATAATGGGGGACTCCAAAAAGAGTTTGAACTCAGATGAACAACTTGCTTGCACTTCTAATTGTATAAAAAGCATGGAGGATTTTAATAATTTTATGATTGATTTCCACCTTAATTATGTAGGGTACTCAGGGAACAAATACACATGGAATAATGGGAGGAAATGAAGACGTCTTGACAGAGTGTTTTACAACAATGCATGTCCAATTACTTTTAAAACACTACTATTAAACATCTCTCTAGGACTTGCTCAGACCATTCTCTCATCATCATATCATTTCATGATAATCAAGGGCAGAGGGATCCTTCTTATAAATTCTTGAACATGTGGACAAGGGATCAAGGCTTCATGAATATCATCAGTAAAATTTGGGCTGAAGACATCTAGGAGAACGATACTTTCAGATTCTGGGGAAAGCTTAAAAGACTGAAGTCTCACTTGAAAATATGGAACAAGAACATCTTTGGAAACATTTTCAACTCCTTAAACAGATAGAAGATGAAATTCTATATAGAGAAACTAATTATCAAATCTCAAAATCAATAGATGACAAACAGCTTCTGGAAAAAGCTAAGAGCACTCACATGGAACTTCTTGCAATGAAAGAAAGCTTCTGGAATAAAAAAACTCATTTAAACTGGATCAAAGGTGGAGACCAGAACACTGCAACTTTTCATAATTTTTTGAAAAAATAAGAAAGAAAAACAGTATTCACAGAATCTGGGATGAAAACAAATGGATTGAAGAAAAAAATGATTGAAGACTCTACTGAGAAATATTTCAAGAACATCCTTGTTGGAGAAACTAATCCTACTGAAAATGAAGATATCCTTGATATGATTCGTAAGATAGTCTCATCCGATGACAACAAGATGCTAATGGTTATTCCTAACAATGAAGAAATTAAAAATGTTACTAACTCTCCAAATCTTAATGGTGTTGCAGGGCCTAATAGGTTTTATGGCTTCTTTTTCAAGCATTGCTGGAACATAATCAATGAAGATCTTTGTGATGCAATGAGGGAGATATTCAAAGTTAATGTTATTCCTACTGGATTTAATGCAACATCTATTTACCTAACTACCATCTTCAGCAGGATCGTTTCTATAGTAATAAACGAGAGGCTTGTGATCATCTTTCCCTAAATTATTTCTAACGAGCAAGCTACTTTTACCAAGAAGAGAGACATCCATGATAATATTCTAATTACCAAAAAACTCTATTATGACCTCAATTAAAAAACCAGAGGTGGTAATCTTATGGTAAATGTTGACATCTCTAAAGCTTTCGACAAGCTCTCTCACAAGTTCCTTTTAAAAATCCCTGATGCCTTTGGATTTGGTAGAGATTTTACTGATCTAATATGTAAGATTATAAAAAACAATCACTTCTCCATCATGGTAAACGGTCAGCTCAAAGGTTACTTTGAATCAACTAAGGGGTTAAGGCAAGGAGACCATTTATCTCCTAGCCTCTTTATAATAGCAGAGGAATACTTGATTAGAGGCCTAAAGAATCTTACAGCTAACTATCCTACTACTAGATACAAGAATAGAGGGGGATGTACATACATTGCTTAACTTTTGCAGATGACCTAATTTTTTTCTGCAATGGTTCCTCTTCTTTAGTTAATAAGATTCATCAGTTCCTGGCTCACTACAAAGAAAGGTCAGGGCAGGAAATTAATACAGAGAAATCTAAATTCTATTTTTCACTAGTATGAACAAAGATAGAATCAGTTAGATTGAGCAGATCTTCAATTTTAAGCACATCAATCTTTCTATGAAGTACTTGTGAGTTACCATAAGCACCAATAATAAAACATCCAACTATGATGGTTTAGTGAAGCAAATCAGAGCAAAGATTCTTGATTGGGATAATATTTTTTGTCCTTTGGACGAAGACTTGTCCTGGCTCAGAATGTATTGAATACTATCACTCTTTACACCATGCAGTCTTCTGTTATCCCAAAATCAACTATCCAAAAAATAGAAACTTACTGCAATAAATTTCTATGGGGATCAAAGGAAAGTAGCAGAGCCATCTCCTGGTCCTGTTGGGCTAAAATCTGCAAACCTTATGAGGAGGGGGGCATAAACCTGAGAAGGCTGAAGGACATTCATTAAACGTTTTCATATAAGCTCTTGTTCAATTTTAGAGACCAAAAGTCTCTCTGGTCTCACCAAATGAAGTTTATCTACTGTCAAAATTTCCACCCTCTAACTGCACCTATTCCTAGCAAAAAATCAAATGTTTGGGACAGAATGGTAAAGATCAGAGGCAAGGCAGATAAGATAATTTCCTGGCAAGTGGGGAAAGGAGAAATATAATTCTGGATTGATAGGTGGTGTACTACAAATCCTTTCATCAATCCAGACTCTAAAGTGGACAGAACCTGGTACATTCCTAAACAAGCTAAAACCTACTGGGAAAATGGAGGCTGAAAAGTTGAAAGTCTGAGCAATTGTTTCTCTGCTACTACAATAGAGAAAATTTGTAAGATAAAGCTGAATAAAAGCAAAGACCATATCAAATGGGCCATGTCAAAATCTAGTGAATTCTCAACTAAAGACATTTGGGAAATCATAAGAATGAAGTCCAACAAATCAAATTTGTTCAATAATATTTGGAACTCTATTAGTCCCAAGAAGTTCTCTTTCTTAAAATTGAGGGTGATCCAGGATTGGTTACCTACTGATCCTAATATGCAAAAGAAATGATTTCATCTATCTTTTAAATGTCAGCTATGTGAAAACTCTGAAACTTTAGCTCATGTCTTCATTCAATGTTCTAACGCTTGGGAAACTTGGTTACTTTGCTATTACCTTCAGAATTCCTATCAACAGAAACATGACATACCCTCACTTACTCAGAAACTGGTTTTGGTCAACCATTAAAGACACCCAAATAAGGACTGTTCTTCCTGTGGTAATAACTTGGGTTATTTGGAATGCAAAAAAGAAAAATGATCATGAGGGTAACAAGGTCACATCCAAGAATATGATTGTGTCAGCCCTCTGAACAAGCTCAGACTAGTTATGTCTCTTAAATGGAACCTTCATATGAAAACAAAATACAATATTAACATTGATGGGGCTAGCAGCTTTAAAGGTGAAGCTTCCGGTGGAGGGATTATCAAGGATCAAAATGGTGAATTGGTTCTAACATTTGGAAGAACTTACGGGCACCATAATCCTCTAGTTGTTGAATGTAAAGCTCTGCTTAATGGGCTCCTTTTGTGTCACAGCAATAATATCAACTCTCTGGAAATTGAAACTGATTCTAAGATTCTCACGAAAATAATTCTGAAAGGTAATGCTTCATGGTATCTTGAGCCCCTTGCGAGTTGTTTTGGAGATTAATTACTTCAAGAATGATTCTTACTCATGTCTACCGAGAGTAAAATGCTGCTGCAGATTGGCTAGTCAAGCATGTTCTGGATACATGTATGAATATTTAATACACTAAAGATACTTATCCTAACGATTTAAGGTCCATCATGTTCATTGAAAGCTTAGGAACTGGTTATATAAGAATCGAAGACGTAGAATAAGAGGGATCTGGTACTTGTCGTTCCTCCTCCCTTAGATGATTCATTCAACTTGTCGCTGATTTTCCAAATCTGAGAACTATGGGAGGCCTCCTTGTTGATCATAGCTAATTGCTTCTTCCTCCCCAAATTGCAACTTAATTTTTCAATCCATGGTTGAAATCATGAGGTTGAGTTTGTTAATTGAATGAATCCTAGAAGTTAATCTTTGATTCCGTCTTTTGATTTTGAAAAGGCGCCAATATTTTCATAGAACTTTTAAATTTCATTGATCCCTCCAAATGTATTGTTGAGTTTTTTAATTTTCAGTAATAAAAATACCAAAAATTTAAAAAAGAAAAAATTTATTGGAACTAAGTATGATTTATATGCCCAACTTATATACCGAATGTAACATTTTTTATGAGTTAGGTCCTTGGAAACCAATTTGAAAAACCACCAATGACAATTGAAAATACGAGTTTTAATATTTGTGTATGAGAATATCCTATACATAATATGTACTACAATTAGACGTGGTCAAATATGATAGGTACGGTGGGATTTAGGTTTTTCTGTCACGGTAGATAAGACTCCGTGAGAATGGTTAAAGATTATGGGTTGAGATTCAGTGGATTTTTGGTCTTGTTAAAGTAAAGTCAAAGCACAGTTTTGTCATAAGAAAAGGTCAAGCACGACGTGACTTTTGTTCTGTCATGTCATGGGCGTTTTGTCATGAAAAAGATGAAAAACTGCGAGATTTCGGCTCCATCATGAGCATAAAAATAATTGAATTACGGAATAAGAAAATAACGGCAAGATGAGAAATGCATTTTATTAGTTCAAAATTTATAATAAAATTTATTCTATATTTTTCGAAATATTTTAAAAAATCGAGTTTATAATATTTAAAAAGAAGATTAAATATTTAATATCTTTTTAACATATATAATACCATTGGTTTTCCCCATATTTTAAGTTTGTATTATTGTGGTAATTGATATTTATTTTTGTATTAAAATGGTTGTTAAAAAAAAATCAGTCATCATAGATGGGATTAACCAAATGCTTTTACGGGTTCCGTTTTATACTTTTAGTCTCATCACCTTGAACTGAACCACGCACGCGCGGCTAAAAATGTTTTTTTTTGAAACATAAGAGATCTATTTAATAAAAGAAAGTGAACATCATGGACCATATTAAGATTTTGGTCAAATAAGGAGAATCAACAATACATTTTTTGAAACATAAGGGATCTATTTAATACAAACGTGAATATGGGGGACCATAATGAGACAAACGTGACACATTGGGGGCGAACTGTGATTATTACCATTATATAGTTTGTATATTTTATTGGTACAAGGTTATTAAACTTTGATCATAAATACTACAAGTTTTTTATAGTTTGATTATTATAAACGATAAAATAGTCTGCAAATATCTGTTGTATGGAAATTTTTTGCCATCCATAATGTTGTAGAGAATGGTCCGCAAATGTCGGTTATATCTAATCTATGACTAATATTACTATGTAGGCATCTAATCTTCTCATTTTGGTTTGTTTATCATTTATACATTCAACGTAAATTTTGAAGTCATAAAAAATCACCTTACGTAATAAACCTTCAGAAACAAGCTTTCAAAATATATTTCAAGATATGTGATATAATCGCTTGTGCCAAATATTTGTATAATTTTCTAATTTTCTAATTTAGTTTTCCAACATATGATTATTCATGTTTCCAAAGATACACTATATAATCAGAAGGTATAGCATTCTTATTTTCTCTTGTGGGCCATCTTAAATGCATCATTGCTTCTTGTTGCACTTATTGAGGATGTAGAGTTTGGATCTCATGAACAATGTCACTTTGATCTTCTTGGGGAAGGTTACCTTAAGTGTCATTTTGTTATAACTGGACCATATCCGTGTCTTGGTTAAAACCCTCAAAGTGGAGCGTCAATGTTATTCTTAGTATAACTTTGTTCTAACGATGCCAAAATGATTGGCATTTAAGTCTAATCTTTAGATACATGATTATCTCCACATAGTATTCCTCAAATGAATATTTGTTTCTGAATTCTCATTACCCAAACACAACATCTTCAAGAAACATTTTCGTTCCCGTCTCAAATATACTACCACTATGAGGATTATAAAACGTGAATCCTTTTGAATATTCAAGATAACTAATGAAGAGTTCAGATTCTTTTCTTGAGGTTTGTATGCCTTTGCCTAAACTGGATACCCCATATATGCAAATGCTTTAAATTGGGCATGCGCCAATTCCAAAGCTCATATGGGGTTTTAAAGGTTTTCTTAGTAGGTACTCTATTAAGTATGTATGTGACACATTTGATGGCTCCCCCCCCCCTCGTAGAGATAATGGTATAGATGAGTTACTTATCATACTTTTAACCGTATAATTTTGTGTACGGTTCCATCTCTTAGATACATCCTTCATGCGGAGTGAACCCAACATTGTATATAGAGGGACTATGCCACACTCCTGTTGGTATTTTTCAAATGACCATTGTCGTTGCTCACCCAAACCGTCATATATACCATAGTATAAACCACTATGGTTGGATCTAACGCTCTCAATGCTTCTACCTAGTTGTTTTTCAACTTTGATCCTAAAAGATATGAATTTTTCCAGAGCCTCTAACTTTTCATAAAGGAGGTAAAGGTACCCAAAATGATAGAGTCGTCAATAAAGGATATGAAGTACCGATGTTATAGAAATCGGTTCACAAAGATTCGTATGAATCAATTCTAAGACTTCAGTCTTTGTATTTTACCCTACCATTTTTGTTTTGGTCGGCATCCCCTCGATAAACTCGATCCAAGTACTAAAATCAGAATAATCAATGGACACTAATAAACCTTCATCTACAAGCTTGTTCATCCTTACTTTAGATATATGACCTACACGTATGCGTAACTATTTAGATGAGTTTTCAGTTTTATTAATCTTATTTACTACAATTTGTGCATTCATGACGATTTCATGACTATTAACAGTATTTAATAAAGACTAGTTATGTTCTATTCAACTACCATAACCAACAATCATATCATTAGAAGAGAGAGTAAAATTATTATTTCCAAAAAGACAAGGAATACCATACATATTTAAAACTAAAAAAAAATTAAGTTCATTTGAAACATAGGAACCTACATAACATTCACTAAAAATAATATATCTTGTGGTAAGCTTTAAATTTAAATCACGAATTTCTAACACTTTACACGAGCTCCCGTCAGCTATGAAGATGGACCTCCCACATTTTGTTGATTACACGTGATTTAGTGTACTCCTAATTAATCTACATTCCCTAGTGTTGGTCAGAAGACAAACGAAGTTGGGCATTAATATGAGTATTTCTTGTGCTTTTTTTCTCCTCATTTTAGTTCTCATAGTCTTTTGTAATATATATTACACCAATTTAATAGTTAGTTTAATTAATAAATTAAATAAATACTTTCCTTTTGTATAATTTTATATTTTACGTGTATTTAAAATATTATTTAATAAAAATAGCAAAAATAAACCAAAAGAGCTAAAAACGATAAAGAACTTAAAATGAAGAAAATTATTAAAAACAAAAAAATTGAAGAATAAACAAAAAAAATTACAATCCACAAGATAACAAATGGTTTAAAATAAAAAAATTCAATAGATTTTATTATTAAGAGTTCGTTGAATATATTTTTTTTAAATCAACTTTTCTTTTATATAAATAATATGTGCTAGAGGTTTTGGATTATAGATTTTTTTTTCTTGATAGCGGATTGAGGTAGATTATTTATATTTTTCTATTTGTTATTTATTTTATTTTTTATGATAAAAATAGTGTTTGGTAGTAACTAAACCTTAATTTTCTGAGATTATTAAACTTTTGTACATCTACATTAATATGAAATAAATTATATTTTAATTCTAATTTATGTTTTACATGTTTCCTAGTATTTATAATAGGTCTAATGTGCGAAATACTTAGGGGCTAACTGCTTATGGATAAAGTTTTAGGTTGAGACCGAGAGGTGATATCTATTTCTGAAATATATCAATATCATTGGATTGAACGAGAGTAGTATACTACTACTGTGATATAACCAGACATGCAAGAAGGTTAGTTGTATGAGATCGATAAATGGTAACAACGCTTTGTATCATAATATAATTTTTAGAAATATATTATAAATAATACATGTTCAATTACCGTTGATCTTCTTTATTATCGATATATCTGTAATTGTTAAATTGCTCAATTTGTTTTTTTATAATGCAAATTTGGATCTATGGATCATAATTTAAAAAATTAAATAAGTATAATAATATATTAACATATTAATTTTTAGGCATATAAATAATAATTTTCTTTTTGTATGATATACGGGTCTTAATACTCGTTATTACAGAAAAGATAATTGTAACTTTCAATTTACTCGTATCGAGTTTTTGGCATCGGTATCAGAGATTTTATTATCTTTTTACAGTTATATTACATGTATATTTGAGTACTAGTTTATGTATTTTTTTAATTTTAGTTTTTGTTTGTTTTGTATGATCTTTACAAGAGGTTAGTTCTGTTTATCTAGAAATCAAGAGAATTTTCGGAGGCAAAGAGAATTCAAAGATTCAGCAATAATTTCGGTTGAAGAAAACATTCATGATGTTCTTAATATAAAAAGAATTAGTGATTATCTCAATCCCTCACTTACGGGATTCAATTCAAGTATCTAGATTCCAAAAATTGGTTGCACCAAGTTTTGAGATCCAACTCACGTTGTTTATAATGATGCAAAACAACCATATGTCTGTTGAAGATTTAGAACACTGACCAAACATCCATATTTCAAGTTTTTTTGATGTGCGTGATACATGTAAGTACAATGGAGTCCCAACATACACAGTCATGTTGAGGTTATTCGTGTTCTCTCTTAAAGGGATAGCAAGGCATTGGAACGATACAAGGAGTTGATGCGAGAGTGTCGTCATCATGGTACTTTTATGTGGATGATCATCTAAATATTTTACAATTGACTGTTAAAAATAGCAAATTGATTATAGACGCATCCAGCAGAGTCTCTCTAACAAATAAGGCATAATAAAAAACATACAGACTTCTAAAGTAATATATAGAAAAATTTATGCTAGCTCTTAAGAGAAGAAGAAGAATTCATAAATATATACAATAGGTAATGAGATAATACTGTAAGCTAAGATAGTTCTGTTGGAACAACAAATGGTATAAATGAAATTAAAGTATACTAATGCGAGTGAGTGAAGCATATTATGCAGTAAATTAGTTCGTTCAAGTGAACAATGTTATGTGCGTAAGTAATTTCCAACAAGGTCATAACCATATTATAATTACTAATTCTTATTAGGCATGACATATACAGAATACGAATATTTTATGGTATAGTACTAATAACGTATGGAAGTGAGAATACCTGAATA